>JABTTQ020000449.1:0-268132 GCA_016081115.2 Rehmannia glutinosa | reverse complement strand
GTGGGGACCTCAGTCGAGCCAACCCCTAATGAAGGTGTCTTACCACCTGCCCCAACTACCGAATACTCGGTGGGAACAAAGGAGTCCGAGACGAGTGACCCCTTCCAAGTCACTCACCGGTATGCCACCGGGGGAAACTTCCTCCACTGCAGCAAGGACGGAGGATGTTGCAGCTGACTCCACAATGAATTTAGGAGGCGAAGTGGAGAAGGAACAATCACAGAATAAAAAGCAAGTTATCACTGACGAGGCTCGACAATTGTGACTGTCTCGGTGGAGTGCCAATCGCTCTGCGCAGCTAATGACGCCGCCGATGTAGTCGAGGCACATGAAGGAACCGCCCGGGAGTTAACACTTTGGGCGATGAAAGTGCAATCCATGGAGTTGAGACTCCAATGGATGCCACCTAAGACCCCAAGACAGTGACACTGTCGAAAGGATGTCCAGCCTCATTTGTAGTTGAAACTACAGGAGGTGATGAAGGCCAACGGGAGGTTGAGACTTCCCGGGGTACAGAAACTGAAGCACAGAACATCCCTCCTACTATCATTGATCCATCAGAAAAGGAGATAAGTGCGCTTCACGATTCCCAGGATAATCTTGATGTAACCTTTCTGGGATCGGAAGGAGACGATGAAGCTGAGTCATCCCCTGTGACTGATCCCAAAGACTCAGCTGAGGATGTTCCAACCACGAGTAAGTCTGACCACAAGACTACTCGCCAAACATTCAACTTTGATGATGACCCACCCATGGAAATCTCATCATCATCCGATGACGCTTCTGATAAGGCCGAGGACCAGTCAACTCATTTGGAAAAACTAGCTGAGACCGACGAAGTTGTTAAGACAAAGGCTCGATGGTCGGGTCGACTTCACAATGACCCCAACAAACAGAGTCCATCACGCAGCTCCCAAGTCAGAGCGAGTTCGACTCCACAAGAACTTCACGAGCACCACTTATCATTGAACAAATTCCGATTGCGCGTGATGATTCCTTCATAGAATCATTTCCTTCTCTCTCGAGGTACACGACCTCCCTAAAGAATCGACAAAGATCACGAGCGCTTCCACATACCCGATCCTCGTCATTCCATCGACACCATTGTTCCAAATAACTATGACTTTGACGCCGCTTAGCCGTCACCAAAAACAAGAGAAAGCATCCGAAGTTCGTGGAGGTGTTCAAAGCCCTATTTGCCGAGATTGAACGGATGGAGAGGCACCAGGCCTCGCCGGACATGAGGTCGGATAATAGGGATGCCAACTCATCACCGATTTGAGAGGCATCATAGTCGGGATCCGGAGTGGTGGCAACAAAGCAAAGAAAACAATGCGTGTGGAACAAGCTCGATATTTGAACATTGTTCAACAAGTTGTTGGTCCAGCGGGCGAAATGAGAATGTCGATGCAAAGACAAAATTGCAAGAGCATATTGAAAAAATGCATGAATCTCATACTATAGAGATAAAGTCGCTGCGTGAACATAATAAGAACGAGCTCCTGCGTGTGGAAGAGAATATGGATCGAAAATTCGATCTCCTAACGGCCGAGATGAAGTTGGTAGCAATTTAATCCAATGCCACCCGCTCCGAGTTTCGTGCGGCTTACTCCGCAGCAGCCCATTCAAAAAAAAAGCAGAACTCAACTATCGCCGACTTCTTGCTTGCTAGCTTGTTTCAGGGGTTCCTCTCTCCTTTGATGATGCCAAAAAGGGGGAAGAGGAATACCTAAAGGCACTGAAGGGATCATAAGTTGAGAAGGTGGAAGTAGTTGTAAAGGGAAATACAAATGGTGAGGAAGTGATAAGAGAGAAGAAAGAGAAGTCCGTTGAGGGGAAGGTTCAAAAATGTGACCTTGATGATTGCTAAAACCCCCAACAAGGATGGAGGAAGTGGAAGGAATGATGAATGCCCGAGTTATGTATATTCTCAAACAACATGTAGGCATTCCAATATACGAGACACCTATGCCATTTCGGATGCTTAATCGAGCCAAGATCTGTTGATGAATTCAAGACGCCGCATCCCAAAGGTTACTTAGAAACATGTCCATGGCTCAAGCCTGGATTTATCTTGGGAAAAAGGTCTCACACTATGTGAAGAAGGCGACAGACAACAAACCATCTTTGGCAAATACCTCTGCTAGTCACTCACCGGGAAAAGAAGGCCCCAAGATAAATACACGCCTAGAGGCGGAGGAAGAAGCGATGGTGGAGGAAGAGGTTTCGACCTAGATCTCCCCAAAAACATTGAGTACATAGATCCGTGCAAGAAAGGATGGATCTACTGGCCGATTTGACGAAGTAGCCAATTTGCAAGTGGCTAAGAACAATGCCGAGTATGTTAAGCGAATTGAAGAGGAAAATAAAAGACAAACTCAGCTATGGGAGGAAAGACAAGAAAGGCTAAGAAGAGATGAAGGCGCCTGAGGAAGTATGAGAAAAAGAAGGCAAACAAGATGAGAAGAAAAGGAAAAGGTCGAGAAAATGACAGAGTCAAGAAGATAAAAGAAGGAGGCAAAGGAGATGAAGTGTTGTTGTCCACCCCTTCATGTATTTTACTATGTAAATACACTTTATGTAAGTCTTATTGTACATTGAATAAAATTATGCAATTTCTATACGTGAGTAGATATAGAACAACATGGTTAGTCTAAGCCCGTTTAAACTCGATACATTTTTTTTTTGGCTTAAGCTCGATACACTCAGAAACAACTATGTAAAGAACAAGAATGTTATGATCAATAAAATATCGATTCTAAACATACATTCCGTGGTTCTACATTTGTCGTATGTATCTTTGCTTTGTTAAATAATTGTATGAATGTTTTAAGTTTTGGCATCATCAAAAAGGGGGAAATTGTTGGGAAATTATTTTGTAGATTTTGATGAATGCCATGTAAAACTTAGAATAGGAAGTTGGCATCCCATTTTTGTTGTAAACTCGCATTGTAATAGATAGAAATTTGGTCAAAGTCAAGTTAAGTCGGCTATGCCTAAACACGCAAGAAGATAACTGGAGACTAGAAGGAAGACTCACGCAAGGCACCAGTATGGCAAAGAAGAGAAGATGGGAACTCGACCGAAGGTGCGGTGAGTAAAGTATCGATCAAGTCAACTCAAGACAAAATGTCTCGAGGTTGAAGTGATAGAAGAGTCATCAAATGATTGGAAGGCGACTCGAAGTCACCTGGGGATGTTAAGAAAATGCAATCAAGTCAAGACAATCGAAAGAGATCCGTTGCGAAATCAAGAGAATTACTTAAACAAGTAATACCTCCATACTACCTTTCTTGAAGTGCTCGATTCGAGGAAGTGTGCAAAAGGAATAAACTAATGGGAAGATCGCACCATGTCGAACTCGAAAAGTCAAGAATCATTCATACGAGGAAATAGAAATTCCAAGGACTACAACAAGACAAGCTAACGACCACAAGTGACTTTCAAAAATAAGCCTATCTCTTCAACGGGCAGATTTTTGAAAGATCACTATAAAAGGCTGAGGAATTTATTTGAGAAGAGGTTACCTTGATTA
This sequence comes from Rehmannia glutinosa, assembly GCA_016081115.2. Lineage (NCBI taxonomy): Eukaryota > Viridiplantae > Streptophyta > Magnoliopsida > Lamiales > Orobanchaceae > Rehmannia > Rehmannia glutinosa. Next base: position 264,597 of record JABTTQ020000449.1, on the reverse strand, counting down.
CCTGAACCACGAACAATTAAGCAAACATTTGAACTGTAACCTAAGATATTCTCAAATCATTCAAGATCAATCCTCAAGCCTACATTACGAAGGAAATCAATCCAACACTCACCCGTGAAGGAAAGATAACTTCAATCAGTTGAAGTGGAAATTTTTGAAGAATCAAAGGGTCTACATTCCACGGAGGATTGTAGGAAGGTTCAAGGTCGAACCAGCCTCAAGTTTTTGGAGGGCTTCGTGATCAAATCCAAAAAGCTTGAACAAGTGGGTCAGAGTAGGAAGCGGTGCCTGTGAAGAAAAGGCCCGAGTCATACGAGAAGCCACCAAGTGCGTGACCAAGGCATCTCCGACTAAGTCCCCAAAGGATCAAGTCACCGTGTGATCAAGACTTGTATCTGGATGTTCACCACTATGTATATTGATCAATACTTAGTGGATTCCTCCAGAGTTGGAGAAGAGAGGTAGAAGAATTACCCCATCTTGAACCTCTATAAAAACTTATTATGTCATTTACATTTCAAAGATTTTAATTTACGCATCTTATTTTATCTCACGATAAATTTTCTATCCAATTTATAATCAACTCGAGTGTTAAAAACAAGTATTAAAACAAACTTAACCAAATTCAAGGGTGTTAAGTCTTCCAAAAAACAAATCACAATGAGTTAAGTCTTTAGTCAAAAACAAATGAGTTATTCTATCAACAAATCGATGAAATGCTGAGTGACTAACTCTGTTGATTAACTAACTTAGCTGTCCATCAAGGACACATCCGTGAAGTATTAACTCGAATATTTAAAAGGACTAAATCGAAAAGTTGGTAAGGTTTATTCAACCCCCCCTTCTAAACCTTACACTCACACCCCTTGGGACCTACATGAATGCTAAAATGAAGAAGGGTCAGTCAGTAGGTGAGCATGTTTTGAACATGATCAGCTAATTTACTGAAGTTGAGATCCATGGTGCAACTATTGATGATCGTACACAAATGAGTATGATTTTGGAATCACTCTCACCGACTTTCCTCCAATTCAAGAGTAACTATGTCATGAATAAATTGTCTTATTCATTGACACAGTTACTCAATGAATTGAAAACTTTTGAGGCCATTTGCATTGGAAATGTCAAATAAGGGGAGGCAAATGTTGCTGAGGATAAGCCAACTTCCTCCAAGAAGAGGAAGGGCCAAGGGAAACAAGGTAAATCAAAACAAAATAAAAATAAGAGTTCCAAAGGCAAGAAGAAAGGTTCCTCCAAATCAAAGGGAAACTGTTTCCACTGTGGAGAAGAGGGGCATTGGAAGAGGAATTGTCCCAAGTACCTCGTTGAACTAAAGGAGAAAAAGAAAGGTAATATGATTTACTTATTCTTGAAAGTTGTTTGGTAGCTAAAGATTCTTCTACTTGGGTAGTGTATTAGGGCGCTACTAATCATGTGTGTTCCTCTTTACAGATACCTAGTTCTTATGAAGAGCTTGCCGAGGAGTCTTTCACGGCAAGTTGGCAATGGTGCGGTGGTTTTGGCAAAAGCAAGAGGGGAGTAGTTAGGCTTAATATTAGAGATAGGATTAATTTTAAATGATGTTTATTTTTTCCTAGTTTTTGTAGAAATTTGATTAATGTTTCAAAGTTGCATGAACATTTATTTTCACTATCTTTTAATGATAATTCGATTATTATTTTTAAGAATGCGCGGGAAATTTGTATGCAATATTGGAAAATAGACTCTATTTAATTAAGCCAAATGAACAACCACTGCTAAATGCCGAAATGTTTAGAGTAGAACATCCTAAACCAAAAAAGCAAAAGGTTTCTCGAGATGATCATATATGGATATGTTTGTTTCATGCATTGGAAATCCAAGACTTTTGAAAAGTTTAAGGAATTTCATGCGGAAGCCGAAAAGCAGCTAGGCAAATCTTTGAAATGCCTTCGATCCGATCAAGGGGGTGAGTATGTCAATAATGAATTCAAAGATTATTTGCTAGAGAGTGGTATTTTGTACCAACTCACATCACCTGGCATCTCTCAGCAAAATGGTGTTGATGAAAGGAGAAACCGAACGTTGCTTGATATGGTTAAGTCGATGATGAGTTACGCGACACTACTTGATTCGTTTTATGGGTATGCATTGCAAACGGCTGTTTATGTTTCGAATGTAATTCCGTCTAAGTCAATCCAAAAGACACCATTAGAGTTGTGGAATGAGAGTAAAGTTAGTTTACGCCATTTTCGCATATGGGGATGCCCAGCACATGTGCTGAAAGAAAAGACTGGAAAGTTGCATCCACGTTCAGAAGTGTATATGTTCGTTGGATATCCCAAAGGAACAAGAGAAGGTTTGTTTTATGATCTGCAAGAAAAGAAAGTAATAGTTTTGACTAATGTTATCTTTCTTGAGAACGATTATATAGAAAACATCCAACCTCGAAGTAAAGTTGTACTCGAGAAGTTACTTTCTGATGAGATCAGACCATAACCAACAAGAGTTGTTAGGGAAATCGCTAAAAATACCACTATACCTGATCAGAATGTCATGACACCTTGATGCAGTGGGAGGGTGATTAGACCACCAATCCGCTATTGTCAAATCGAAGAGGCAAATGTTGTAGTTTTTGATGGGGTAGACCATGATCCATTGTCTTTTCGACAAGTGATGGTGGATTTTGATAAAGAGAGGTGGCTTGAAGCATGAACCAAGAAATGGATTCGAACCATAGCATTTTGTAGTCGAAGGTCCAGAGCAGAAAGCCTGCAAATTGCTTAGATTCATTTATGAATTAAGACAAGCCTCAAGGTCATGGTACCATAGATTTGATGAGACGATCAAGTCTTATGGTTTTAACCAAAATGTTGATGAACCTTGTGTATACAAGCAGATCAAGGATGGTAAAGTGGCATTTTTAATACTTTACGTAGATGGCATTCTACTAATTGGGAATGATGCAGAAATGTTAGCTGCAGTTACAGATTGGCTTGCCAAGCAATTCCAAATGAAAGATATGGAAGAAGCGAAATATGTTTTTGGAATTTGAATCATTCAAAATTGCAAAAATAAATTATTGGCATTGTCTCAGGCTTCTTATATCGATAAGATGTTGCATTATAGAATGCAAGATTCCAAAAAAGGTTACCTATCAACTCAACATGGAGTCGTTCTCTCCAAGGAGGAGTGTCCTAAGACACCTCAGTAGGAAAAAGACATGAGAAGCATTCCCTATGCCTCTACAAGTATGCAATGTTGTGTACTAGGCTTGATATTTGATACGCGGTAGGGATAACCAACTAGTTTCAATCTAATCCAGAAATATTTCATTAGATAATAGTCAAGAACCTTCTCAAGTATGTTTGAGAACAAGATGTTTTTCTATTTAGGTTGTGACCTTAAATTAGATGACTACACTGATTCTGACTTCTAGTTAGACAACGATACTCAAAAGTCGATATATGGGTTAGTGTGCATTCTTATGGATCCAATCAACAAGACCCTGCCTGAAAAGTATTTTTAGAGGCACGTGAAAAACATAAGGCCGGAGACATGTCCCATATGCTTTAGAAAGAGTGGGAGATTGTTAAGGATAGTGCTCTTAAATCAATTGTGAATTATTTTTGATTATTAATAAATGTGACATTTATTTTCGAACTCTTGTGCATATTGTATGTATTTTCTTGAACATCATGAAAACCCCTAGTTTATTTAATGTAACCATAGTCTTAATATATAAGAGTTATATATAAGAGGATTAAGATTATGGATAATAAACTAAAATTAAGTTCGTGATGAAATTAATTAAAGTATGAGATCTTTAATTAAAACATCACTAATGCGACCCAACATTTTGAATGTGGCTGTCTTATCTGGACCATCAATCTGGAGACATTTTAGTTGGGTCATTTATATATGATTTGATCATATAGGACTTGGATGATTTGATTTGAATTTTCCATACAAATTTCGTTGTAGAAATGGAAAAAACGAATTAAATCATAAGATGATCATATATGGATAAATCTTAATCCTGAGTGATTATAGACTCCTGTTTATTTCAGTGTGATTCTTAATTTGCTCGTTTAAGTTTGTCCTACGACATTCCCAACACTAGCATTTTAGATTTACATTTGAATTAAATAGCTGGGAATATAAATTCACAGATATGGAATCCATTCCTTCTTGGAAGTAGAAAGACGATTCTCTCATTTGTTAATTCTAGAACTGGATGGTTTGAGATCTCTAATTTATAATCCGATTATAAATTAAACATTCGCTATTGAATTAATGGTAAATGAGGATAAGAAGTAATTGAAGAGGTTTAACGGATACTACCTAGCTTCAATTACGAATTGTCGATGGAGGATTAATCAATATGCAATGATTATATCAATGGACTACTCAAATTCATAGAGTAAGATATTCTATAATTATAAGAGTGCAATTCCAAATTTACGAAATGGAGTAATATCGAATTAATACGTCGAATAAATTAATTAAAGAGTTTGATTATTTATTCGATTTATTGAGCTTATAATTATAGTCTATGGTCCCCGGTTCGCCTTCCTAGAGTAAACGAGTTAGAAATAATATTTTATGTTCCCAAGGGTTTATGGAAAAGAGGTTTCCAAAATATTTGGGCTAATATATTAATATCATTTAATTCCGTGAATATTTAATATTCTATAGTTTTGACTGTATTGGGAATTAAATAAATACAAGATATTTGTGATATTAATATAATTATTAGTTTGATAATTATATTGGATAATTATCAATTAGGGTTTGAGTCTATCTAGCATTATGGATTATAGATTAGATAGGAAACTAAGTTGGAGTGGAAAACTGATTGAACAAGACCTATAAAAAGGGGACCACATCTCACAATTGGGAGACACAATTTCAACAGCCCATCTCATTCGATAAAGAAATTGTTTTTGGTACAATTGATACAATTGATGGTCGCACCATATCATACTTAGAAAAGGAATTTGGTCAACAACTAAAGTTTTTCATCAATTCCAATTGGATTGTTCAATTTTTTTTTTTCTTTCAGCCGTTCTTAAAGTATCAAAGGGCATCACTTTACTTGTTCCTTTTTTAAACGTGTCTTTTTGTGGTTTGATTTTAAGCCTAAATCACATCCCCTCTTATTAGTTAGCCCAATCCTACGATCTCATGAGTTGAGTACATCATATGAAAATATTAAAGTTAGGAACTTAGTATTTTACTTGGGTCCCCACGCATTACCGTTGATAGGGAGGATCGAATTAGAAGATCATGGTGTCTACGAGCTTTGGGGGTTCGAAGGACTAACGGATAAAAAGCGAAGAACAAGAAAATCGTCGAAATAGGTAAAAACAAATTTTCTTCCTTTAGTTTGAATAAATTTAATAAGTATGATATTGTGTTCTTATATGTAAAAATTGATTTTTGAAATCCTTTGCTTCCGCTTCCGTTCAATTAGATCAAAAAGCCGGATTTTATTTAACTCGGGTTAGATCCGAGACCTGAATAATTTCCAACACTTCCCCTATATAAAGGTTTAAATTTGATCAAGAAATATTGTGACTTGTGAGATGTTAAGCTAAACTTAAGAAATAATGATTGCATGTTTAATTGCATGACAATTGAAAGATTACATTAAGGTTGCATTTGGATAGAAAAATTTGAAACTATGGATTTTGGATCCATAATAACAAATTCATTGAAGTTGTTTGGATGAAATCATTTTATAATGGATTTTTTTTAATAAGTTGGGAGTAGTGGTTGGAAAGGAGTGGATAAATTTCATAGAATCTAAAAGATACAAGGTTTAAACCTTGGTCAACACACTTACAAATGGTTAATAATACCACTTTAGCTAGAAGCTCGTGGTATTTTATAAATGATTTCAAATCTATTTATTTGGAGTCAAGTCATTCCCTCAAATCCAAATCCATCTAAATGCAACCTAAATTTTAAGTGAGGTTAGAAAAAAGATTTTACAAGTTCTAATACCCAATAATATCATACATATCACATGGAAATTTGACTCATGCAGATAATTTTTCAAATATTTGTTAAATAACTTCAAATGAGATGCATCTGGAATCCACCACGATAACTCAAAAAATAACTCAAAATTTGAGATATCATCCAAACAACCTCAAGTTGCATTTAGATGGGAGGATTCAGATTTGGGGAAAGGATATCAAATGACTCCAAATAAGAAGGATTTGAAATTCTCCAAAATGACTCAAAATATAACTTACAATGATTTAGAATCCATTGTAAAATGATATCATCGAAACAACCTCAATAATCTTTTTATTATGAATTTAAGATCCATAACTCCAAATCTATCAATCCAAATGGACCGTTATTCAATTATTTTCTATATAAAAACCACTAGCTTGTAGCTCAAGTGGTATCACTAACCCTTTATAAGGGTTAACCAGGGTTTAAACCCTGTATCTTTCAGTTTATTTGAAATTTATCTCCTCCCCTCAACCAGTACTCCCAGCTTATTAAAAAAATTATTTTCTATATAATGGTTCATTTGTGATAAAATGTATAGACTACAAACACCACTTGTGCTCTAACTAAATATTAAGTAGCATGTTTTGGGCATGATGCACGTGCCTAGTTTGAAAAATATTTCCTAGCCCCGTAATTTTTACTAATAAATTTATGCTTATTTGACTATTCTATAATGTTGGAATCGAAGAAGTCATAAAATATTGAGAGAGAAAATAAATACTTGTATTCTTATTACACAAAACCAAAAGTGAAATACAAAAAAAAAACTTATATAGGCGACTAGAAATAACCCTAAAAGGACTTGAAATTATAACCATAAAAGGACTAAATCTAAATAAGGAATCAGAATATATATTATATTTTAACACTCCCCCTCAAACTCACGATGCAACCGCAAGAAACATTCACAGTTTGTCAAACAAGAAACGAAAACGTGAAGATGAATGTGCCTTGGTAAACATATCAGCAATTTGCACCGAAGAAGAAACAAAAGGAAACTTGATGATACCAATCTGATAATAATGTCTAGTAACATGGCAATCAATCTCAATATGTTTAGTCCTCTCATGAAAAATTGTATTGTGGACAATTTGAATAGAACTTTATTATCACAATGCAAAATGGGTGGGGTGACCAAGAAAAACACTCATATCTCGCTAGCAACCAATGTAACCAAACTATTTTCATCGCTGCCATGGCACGATACTCGGCTTGTGGAAGATCTAGAAACCACATCTTGTTTCTTACTCTTCCAAGAAATGAGAGAGTCACCTTAAACACACAAAAACCAAAGGTGATAGATTTGTGATCCGTAGGATTACCACCCAATCAACATCGAATATGAACGCAGCCTCCAAGGAAGAACTAGATGTAAGTAAAAGACTCGAATTGAGTTCCCCGAAGATATTGAAGAATACGCAGACAACAACCCAATGAACTGTAGTGGGAGAAGTAACAAATTGACTAAACACATGAACAACATGTGCAATATCTAACTGTGAGATAAACCAAACTGCTAACAACAACACGATCTGACCGGGATCCGACAAGGGAGAACCATCGAGAGGAGAATTTCGAGCACTAGTCTCAAGCGAGTCTCAACAATCTTGTTACCAGTAATACGTATACGCTCAAATATATCAGTAATGTACTTTGATTGAGACAAAAGATAACCTTGTGAGGAAGAAGCAACCTCAATACGAAGAAAATAATGGAGTGGACCCAAATCTTTCATTGCAAAAGAAAGATCTAATATATACTTCAAATTTTCTATCCCATCAAGATCATCACCAGTAATAATCATGTCATCAATCATGTCATCAACATATAATGAAAGTAAAATATGACTTGTTGCAGTACATTTGACAAACAAGGATGAACCATGACGACTTGGTCGAAAACCAAGCGAAGTAACTACATAAGTGAACTTCTCATACCACGCTCTAGAGGTTTGAGAGCTTTACGGAGCTTACAAACTTCACTTGGTTGATGGGCAACACCAGGAGGAGGTTGCATGTACACTTAGTCAACAAGATCACTATTCAAAAAGCATGCTTTACATCCATCTGAGATATACCCCATCCATAAACCGAGGCGACCGCAAGAAGGGTACGAATAGTTGTCATCTTTGTAACAGGCGCAAATGTATCCTCATAATCAATCCCATACTCCTGAGCATAACCCTTAGCAACCAATCGGGCTCTATATCTTTCAATAGACCCATCAGATTTAGTTTTGATTTTGTAGATCCAACGACATCCAATGGCATGTTTTCCCGGTGGTAAAGGTACCAACTCCCAAGTATGAATATGATGCAAAGCAGTAAGTTCCATAGCCATAACATCCTGTTAAAGTGGATCACGAATCACCTCTCTATAGGATGAAGGGGCTCAGAAATTCGATGGAGAGAGGCCAAAAAAGAGATGAATGAACTAGGATAACATGAGTAAATGAAATCTGGTAACTTAGTAGACTTACGGACACGTGCATTGACGAGGAGCAACATCAGGAGCCACAGTTGGACAAGTTGAAGGGACAACATTAGCAGCAGGAGAATCAGCCGCACCAGAATCAGAAGTCAAGGTACCAGAACCTGCAAAACCGTTAGTAGTGTAATCGCCATCATGAAAAAGGGTCAATATGAATGATGTCAGACCTGGATACATTATGGGAGCTAATTGGGACAGAAAATAATGGAATGTGTTCAAGAAACACAACATGATGTGAGACATATAATTTTTGGCTAGCTGTATCAAAACAACGATAACATTTTTGTCCTTCCCCATAACCAAGAAAAACGCATAAAGCAGACCGCGAGGTCAACTTATTACGTTCAATTTGAGGTTGAAGAATAAAGCAAGTAGAACTAAACATGTGTAAAGATAACTAACCAGGAGCATACCCATACAACTTCTCAAAAGGTGTCAAACCCGAATTATATGAAGTAGGAATTCATTAATCAAATAGGTAGCAGTGAGAACTGATTCCCCCCCAAAACACACTGGAACACTAGCAACAAAACAAAATGCAGACCTACCAGCTTACAAGATGTCTATGTTTTCGCTCTGCAACACCATTTTGCTCAGGGGTGTCTGTACAAGATGTTTGTCGTATTGTACCATCAGAAGCGAGTAAAGTAAAAAAAATCATTGGAAAAATATTCCCCGACCAAGTTACAATGAAAATATTTTATAGTGGTTGAATGTTGGGTTTTCACAAGTGTTCTAAAGCGGCAGAAGATGTTGAAGAAATCAGAATGTTGTTTCATAAGATAAACCCAACAATAACGTGTATAATCATCAATAAACGAAACATAATATCGTGATCCGCCCTTTGTATTGGCAGGGAAAAGTCCCCCTACAACAGAATGAACATGGTGCACGAGAAACAAAAACACTTTTATTAAATGGTAAAGCAGAAAATTTTGCCAGTTTGCAACCATTACCATCCAAAGTATCATGAGATTTCAGTTCTCCTAAGACACCAGTAGAAACTAAAAACTGTAAACGAGATGCATACACATGACCTAAACGAGAATGCCATAAGTAAAAGGCCAAAGACGAATGACTCAAATGAAAATATGGCAAATCCACGCTAAAAGTTGTAGCTTGTGGTATTTTGAGCTAATTCAAAACATAAAGTCCCCCTTGCTTACGGCTTGTCCCAATCAGCTTCTAAGACTGTGGTCCTATTCAGAACAAGTAGAAGGAGAAAATGAGACCAAATAACCAAACGCACATAATTAGCTAACTGAAACCAGATTCAAGGTGAGCTTAGGAACATAATAAACATTTGGAATAGAAAAAAAGGCGTAAAGATGGAACCGATTCCTACTAGGCCGTTGGAATGCCATTAGCAGTTAGAAGTCACACAGACGGATTAAGAGACAAAAGACGACATAGTAGATGACATATATGGGAAGATCCAAAATCTAAGATCCACAATAGTGAAGGCATACCTGAAGAATTGCAATGAGATAAACCTATATTCGATGAGGCAGACATAGCATGTGGCTATGAGGCAGTGAACTTTTGGAAATGCTCAAACATATACGGATTCAACAATGGTGCGGCGATCATTACTTTAAGGAGGTGGTCCGGGAGATCACTAGGATGGTGGTGGTGCTTGTGGCTACCGTGGGAGGACGTGAAAATCGTTGTTGTTGGAACCTCGGCCGTTGTTGTTAGGACCTCACTGTGATTTACCTTTATTCAATAGCGGGGGACACAGAGCTTTCCAATGATTCTTTTGGTGGCAAAAACATATTCATCAGAGGGTATCCTCAAATTCACATGATTGAGATTATTATTAATCGGCTTTTGTGATGCGACAAAAATTGATGCAGTAGACGTTGAAATAATCCCCTTATCAGCGTGAGTCTGAAGTCGTATCTTTTCAGCTAAAAGTTCATTAACCACTGAATCTACATAAGGTAATGGACTACGATGCATAATACTACCACGCAACCCCTCAAAGTCAGAATGAAGAGCCATAAAAAATCGCACCATTTGATGTTCTTCTCGACCTGCAATATAGGACGAAAAAGCCCGCAAATCTGTAGATTCAGTAAGCGACAATTGATCCCACAAATCAGACATAGCGGAATTGTTGGAGATTCTATTATATTCAATCAATCAATTGAATAATTATTTACTGTATCTTTCCTTTATTCTTTTTGATTTGGTCAGAATAGGATAGCATGATTTAGAGGATTTTGTAGGATTAGTTTGCATAAATCTTGGGATTCTTTATTTATAGTAGATGATATTATGAGTGTATATATTCTCAGAATCGATATTGAGTTATGCGAGAAAAAAACTTTCAAGTACCCAATTATTCTTGTTTCATGGTATCAGAGCCACTAGTACTAGTGACTTAAAAAAATTTAATTGTCCAAAGAACATCCATCAAATATGAGTACAGAAGGGTCTGTAAACAAAACACCTCCAGGTTCCCTGTCCTCCGATTGATAGTCGACCCATTCTCTTCAAATCACTCAAAGACAAAAACTAAATGGCCTTTGAATTTTTCGAGTATAGTTTCGATTTGTTATCCTTGTTATTAGAGGTGTTGGGAAATTTATTGTTTAGATTTTGATGAATGTCATGTAAAACTTAAACTAGAAAGTTGGCACCCCATTTTCCTTGTAATTTGTATTGTAATAGATAGGGATGAATAAGTTGAGTCAAGTCAGTTATGCCTGGAAATACAAGAAGTCAACTGAAGACTGAAGTGAAGACTCCGCTGAGGAACAGTTGAGTATAGGCAAGAAGAAGAGTCAAGAACTCGACTAAAGGAGTATTGGCTGTGAAACAGTTGTATGAAGAGTCAGTTAAGTCAACTCAAGAAGCCAAGTCTCAAGTTGAAGTAGCAGATGAGTCATCCATTGATTGGAAGCTAGCTCAAAGTCACTCCTGGGAATAAAAGATCGATCAAGTTAAGACAATGAACGAGATCCATTGATGAAAGTCAAGAATGTTACTCAGAATAGTAACTTGTTAAAGTTGTCAGAGATAAAATGTTAATTCCAGTTGTGTGCAAAAAGAACAAACCAATGGGAAGCACTGCACCAAGTGTCAGAAACGCAAAGAAATGTTGCAAGACATTAAATACGAGGAAATGTAAACATCAAGGATCGCAACAAGACAAACCAACAAACTCAAGTGATTTTTGAAAATCAGCCTATCTCTTCAATGGGCGATTTTTGAAAATTCACTATAAAAGGTCATGGAATTTCATTGAGAAAAGGTTACAACCACGAACAAGCAAGCAATACTCTTAATGTAACCTCGCAAAATATTCTCAAGTTATTCAAGCAATATCCTCAAGCCTAAATCTCGAAGGAAATCGATCCAACACCAAGTCGTGAAGGAAAGACAACTTCAAACCTGTTGAAGAGAAACTTTTGAAGAATCATAAGGGGTCTACTTTCCAAGGAGGATTGTAGGAAGGTTTAAGGTCAACCAATCTCAAGTTATTGGAGGGCTTCGTGATCAAATCCAAGAAGCTTGAGAAAGTGAAATGAAGTAGCAAGCTGCCTCCTGTGAAGAAGTTCGAGTCGGACGAGAAGCCACCGTGTGACCAAGGCATCTCGGATCGAGTCAAAGGAGCAAGTCACCATGCGTGATCAAGACTTGTCTCTGGACCGATAACCACTTTGTAAACTCGATCATTACTTAGTGGATTCCTCCGGGAGTTGGAGAAGAGAGGAGTAGAAGAATTACCCCATCTTCGAACCTCTATAAAATTTACTTGTCATTTACATTTCAGCATATTTACATTCCTGCACACATATTTTATATCTGCTGATAATTTGCTATCCAACTGATAAAATAACAAAGTTCTAAAATCAAGTGTTAAAATAAAGTTAAATCAAATTCAAAGATGTTAAGTCTTCCGCTGAAAAACTTATCACAGCCAAGTTAAGGTTTAGACTAAACAACTGAGTTATCCTAGCAACAGCTCCATCGAGTCTGTGGAGTGGCTAACTCTGTTGATTAACTAACTTAGCTATCCCTCAAGGACTTAGATGTGTATTAACTCTGTAATAATTTAAAAAGGACTAAAATCGAAAAGTTGGTAAGGTTTATTCAACCCCCCTTCTAAACTTTACTTACACCCCTTGGGACCTACAAGTGGTATCAGAGCGGTTGGTTCACTGAGCCTTCCGCACTGGTTACTGAACTAGATCTCCAATCTTTCAAAGAAACTTTTAACACTTGCTCTTTCAAAAATCATCTCTTTTATTCAGTTAAAGTTATTATCATGGAAGCAAATTTGACACGCATTCCCATGTTCACTATTGAGGATTTTGATGACTGGAAAATTCGTATGCAAGCTCATCTATCTGCTTTACATGATAAAATGTGGATAGTGATAGAGGATGGGCTACTGCAAATATTGAAAGTAAACACAACATTAAGGAGAGCAGCTGCAACTGAAGGAGAAGAAGTTGTTGCTAAGGCAAGACCAGCCATGGTTGAGAAACCAAGGACTGAGTAGACAAACGAGGACAGAAAAAAACCTTGGACAAAGCAATGTTCAACAAAGTCAAATCTTGCCAAACTGCAAAACAAAACTGGGATAAATTAACTTTAATTTGTGAAGGATCTGAGCAAATTAAAGAAAACAAATTGTCTGTTGTTGTACAAAAATTTGAAAATTTTAAAATGCTTGCAGTGAAACCTTGGATCAACTTGGATGCTAGATTCACTTGAAATCACAAATGAGCTATCAAAGACTTGGGAAAGAATATACACGAAGGAAATGTGTATGAAGATTAAGAAGCCTCCCGGTGAATGGGAAATGAAAGTCATGGCCCTAAGACATTCAATGAACCTCACAACAACATCCAATCATGAGCTATTCTTAGACCTCGAAGCCTATGAGTTTGGTGAGAAGAAAAAAGATCAACATGAGACAAATGTGCCCAAAACAAGCTGCACTTATAGTCAAGGATGGGAAGAGAGGCGAGGTCAAGGCCATTGACCAGGAGGAAATTGCTCACGATGGTTAAAAGATTTAACAAGTTCTTTAACAAGAACTATAAAAGAAACAAGGGTGAATCTTCCGGAAGACATTCAACCCGCCAAGTCAAGGAAGATAGGCCACCCAAGAGAACCGAGCATCAAAGGTTGAATATCGGAGTGATAACCCAAGAACGAAAAGAGCGATCAAAGAGCCGAGAACTGTGTTTGGAACTGCAGACAACCAGGACACTTTGCTATTGACTTTCCATATCCAGTAGTCAATAAATACAGGAATTAGGAAGAAAGAAAAGTCTTCAGAGAAAGAAGACAGGAAAAGAAAAAGGCTATGTTGACTGCTGAGACAATTAAGTCTAAAGAAACATCAGACTCAGAAAGTAGTGAAGCTGACTACTCAAGTGATTCTGAAGAAGAAGCAATGATCTCTCTAATGGCTAAAGAACAAGATCAACCAGACCAAGAAGATGAGGTACATTCAAACTCATCTCACTCAGATTCTAGTGATAGCGATTGTGACACACACACTTCATCACCCACTGATCTTTATGATTCATTAGGAAAAATGATGAAAGACTTTGAGCACATTAAATCCTCACACACACTATTAAACAAGGAAAACAGTCAGCTCAAAGCCAAACTCACAAAATGACTAAAGAATCGAGTTCTCGAGTCACATAGGATGAGAACAAAGAGTCAAGGTGATAATGCTAAACTAATAGCGAGAGATAAGCTGCTATAGAAAAGAGGACAATGATCTCAAAATGTGATTGCATCATTTACAAAGGCATCTAAATCATTGGATGACCTTATTATGAGCCAAAACGAATGTGGAGATAAAACAAACATAGGATTCAATTCCTTTGTGCACAGTCAAGCTCCCAAAGTAATTTTGGAAAAAGGATCTTCAAGCAATGAAGCATCTCAAAAGTCCAAATACCAAATGTTGTACCCGCACTCACTCCAAAGCACAATCACAAACAAACTGGCCTTGGGTATAAAGGAGAAGGAAAACAACCAGTTGAGTATGCTGAGAGGAAAGCTGAGAAGAAATCCGGCGAGAGTTCGCTCAAAGAAACTCCAAATAGGAAGTACTCTGTGAAGAATAAACAGAGCTACCGAAAACCCCAGAAGTTTTATCAAAGAAACACATATGATGGGAATGGTAGAAACTACCCAAGCCAAGCTGACTGGAATAATATGAAATATCAGCAAAGACCTATGGAATACAAGCCTAAATGGCAAAGACCTGGAACTCAGCAAAGGTCATTCCAAAGTCAAAAGAGCTATCATCAGCACACATATATACCCAGGCACTACACTCAAAAATATCACAACTATCAAAAGAAGGCAATTGATAAAACACACACACAAGCATACAGACAAAAGAGACAGATGTATGAACCTAAAGCCCCCAAGCAATTTGCCAAAGTGAGTTATGATTATGGCACAGATAGATGGCAACCTCTTAGAGTCAAGTCATTTGGCTATAGGTTGGTTGGATCATCTTATAGCACTAACCCCTCGGGACCCGGACAAGCATGGGTACCTAAAAACTAATTTCCTTGATTGCGGGTTCAAGGAGCAGTGAAAGTGCCAGGACCCTGGTACATGGATAGTGGCTATTCCGGACACATGACGGAAACAAGAAAAATCTGTCAAAATTCAAGGAGATTAGAGGCGCAAAAGTCATATTTGGAGGAAATGAAGCTCGGGGAGAAATAAGAGGCCTTTGGATCCATCAAGAAAAAAGCGGATTAGAAATCACGGATGTTGTATATGTTGAAGGTCTCAACTTCAACTCATAAGCTTTATCGACCAACTCTGTGACAATGGCTATAATGTTGGATTCAATATGGGAGTGTGCCAAATTAAAGATCTTGAATCAAATGAAATAGTCTTTGCAAGGATCCGGCATTAAGAACATGTATGTGGTAGACTAGTCATTTGCTACACCAAGTACTGTCTGTAGCAAAAAGCGGCCGAATCAAGTTGGTCAGGCACAGAAAAAATTGAGTCATTTGAATTTCAAGACAATCAACAAGCTTGCAAGGAGTCCTCTTGTGGAAGGATTGCGAGACTCAGTGTATAAGAAAGAAAGTGTATGTGATGCATACCAGATGGGAAAGCAAATCAAATCTTCATTCAAGGAGAAGCCTAGTCCTTCTTCAACAAGAATAATGCATCTGTTGCATATGGATTATTCAAGATATACATGGACAATCTTCATGTGCAAAAAGAAAGAAACGTTGCAGAAGTTACCTCGGTTGATGAAAAGAGTTCAAAATAAAAAGAGCCAAACCATTATAAAGATAAGGTCTGATAGAGGAACTGAGTTTGTCAATGGGATAATAACTCAGTATTGTGTAGAAAATGGCATTGCTCATGAGTTATCTGTAGCAATGACTCCACAGCGAAATGGAGTAAGCGAAAGAAGAAACAGAACACTCAGGAAGTCTGCTAGAACCATGTTAGGTGAAAAAAGGGATTGCCTAAAAGATTTTAGGTTGAAGCCATCAATCTTTAGGTATACTCAAACTAGATGCATGATTAATAGGCAGCTGACAAAGTCTCCCTATGAAATATGGACAGGAGAAAGCCAAATGTTGGGTACTTTAGAATATTTGGATGTAAATGCTTCATCCACAACAATGGCAAAGATAATCTAAAGGCTTTTGATGCTAAAGCTGATGAAGGTATCTTTTTAGGATACTCAACTGAAAGCAAAGCCTATAGAGTACTGAACAAGAGGACAATGGTCACAGAAGAGTCCATTCATGTGGTTTTTTATGAGCCCAATGTGAATGGAGAAGACATTGAAGAGTTAGCTGATAAGCTAAATCAGCCAACTATGCAGAAGAGTCCCTATGTTGAAGCTGAAGTTGGAGTAATCAATCAAGATGAAGATGAGATAGCTTTGAATCTCAAAGGCAATTGGAAAATCTGCGGTTTGAATGATGATGAAAGAGTCGCTCAAAACAACACAAACAAGGACGTCGAACCCATCCACGAACTAGTCATTGGAGATGTGAGAGATGGTGTGAGAACCAGATCGAGCTCAACAAGAAGCAATGTTCACTTATTTTATTTCTCAAATAGAACCAAAAGATGTGTTTCAAGCCTTAGATGACACACATTGGATTCAAGCCATGCAAGAAGAGCTGAATCAATTTGAAATGAACAAAGTATGGAAATTAGTGCAAAGACCAACACACCAAAATGTTATTGGCACAAAATGGATTTTCAGAAACAAAATGAATGAGGAAGGTTCTGTGGTGAGGAACAAAGCAAGATTGGTAGCCAAAGGGTATTTCCTAGAAGAGGGAATAGATTTTCATGAAACATTTGCTCCTGTTGCAAGACTAGAAGCAATAAGGATGTTTCTTGGCTATGCTGCACACAAGAACTTCATTATATATCAAATGGATGTGAAAAGTGCATTTTAAATGGATTGTTGGAAGAAGAAGTCTATGTTGAGCAACCTCCAGGCTTTGAGCAGAAGACCATTGGAGATAAGGTGTACAAGCTCAAGAAAGCTCTATATGGATTGAAACAAGCACCTAGAGCATGGTATGACACATTGTCTCAATTTCTAAAATGACAATGGATTCACCAAAGGCAATGTAGACAAAACACTCTTCAGAATTCAAGATGGAGAGAGTATAGTGCTTGTTCAAATATATGTGGATGACATCATTTTTGGATCCACAAACAAAGAGCTGTGTGATAAGTTCTGAAACCTCATGCAAGGCAAATTTGAAATGAGCATGATGGGAGAGCTGATATTCTTCTTAGGACTTCAAGTTAAACAGCTGAAGGATGGAACCTTCATAAGTCAAACAAAGTACACCAGAGATTTAATGAAGAAATTTGGTATGGACGAGAACTCTTCTGTGAAAATACCAATGAATACATCAGTCAAGATGGACATGGATACAGATGGTAAAGCTATAGATCAAACAAGATATAGAGCACTTATTGGATCATTGCTCTACTTAACAGCAAGCATGCCAGACAACACCTTTGCATTAGGCGTATGTGCAAGATTCCAATTTGCACCAAAAGAAAGCCATATGACTGCAACTAAGAGAATCCTAGGATATTTGAAGGGATGCCAAGAAGTTGGCTTATGGTATCCAATTGAAGGTAGATTCAAGCTTATTGGTTACTCAGACTATGACTATGTTGGATGTAGTGTTGACAGGAAGAGTACCTCATGTACATGTCAAATGCTTGGAAACAGATTGGTTTCCTGGTTTAGCAAGAAGCAAAACTCAATAGCCACATCCACAGTGAAGCATTACATAGGCTGGGCGGCTGTTGTGCCCAAGTCTTATGGATGAGACAACAAACAGAGATTATGAAATTTAAGAAAAAGAGATTCCAATTATGTGTGATAACACAAGTGCTATTGCAATCACTCAAAATCATGTGTTGCATTCAAGGACAAAGCACATTGATGTCAGATATTATTTTATAAGATATCATGTTGAAAAGAAAGACATCACTCTGGAATATATCTCAACTGATAAATAGTTAGCTGACATATTCACCAAGCCTTTATGTGAATCAAGATTTGAAGAGCTTAAGCATGAGCTAGGGTTAATTGAGCTGAGTTGACACTCAGAAGACTCAATGAAAAAAAATGGAACGTGAAAAGATGAAAATAGAACAAATCTCATGAACCAGCCAAGTGAATCAGCCGTATCGGAAAGTCAGCTGTATCGAGTTAGCTGACAGTTGAGTCATTATACGAAAGGAGAGAAGAAAAGTTGAGTCACTTATGGAGTAAGCTGAGTCATTTATGAGATAAGTGACAAAAACGCAGTCGTTGTTAATGGCGGAAATGTTTTAAGGATGATGTCGATGTAATAATGACGCCAGTGCAGTCAAAAGCTACACGATAAGCATATGATTGGATATAAATGCTGCTGCATTAAATATGAGCAATTAAATGCAGTGTGACGTGCTAAATCTAAGCCGTTGATCTCGATCAAATTCAAAAATCAAAAACATGTCCTTTCATAACCCTTATATACTCTTTCTCTCAGTTTTCTCTCTCACACTTAAAACTGTTCATCTTCAAACATTCAAAAGCAAGTCATTTTTTCTCTCGAAAAACCTACAAGTTCTCAATCAAGTTTATCAAGTTTTAATCGGTAGAAACTTCTAAAAATGGCACCAAAGACTGATTTCGTTAAGTTATCAAAGCAAATCCACTCTGGTTCAACTGTGGATTTCGAAGAGGCATGGTTAAGTAGGGTTCGGATGCAACCCTTGTGAATAAAATCGCGGATATGTTGGAAAAATCTGGGTTTAAAGCCTTTCTGACGATAGAATACTCGCACACCTACCTGGAAGAAGTGGCATAGTTCTATGTGAATGCCGAGGTGCAGGACGAAGGTATCAAGTCCTCCGTCCACCGCAAAGACATCATGATCAATGTTAAGGACCTTGCAGAGCACTGTTTATTACCGTCCAAGGATATGCCAGAAATATACAAAGCTGATGTGGACTTGGCTGCTGCATGGAAAGAAGTAGCCAAATCCGGAGTGTCTTTGCGAAGGTGGTCTACGGTGACAAGAAATTCTTTGAAAGATGTCTACCATAAGGCGATGGATGTCGTCTCCAAAATGTGTGGACATGAAGTTTGGTAGCTTTAACCAGTATCAAAGACTAAGTGTCGTCATGGTGCGATCATGCAAGAAAATAAAGTTAAGCTGGTGAGTTAGTAAAGCGGACTCGCGAGCGTTGTGAATAAATCATTCAAGGAAGATGGATCCTTTGGAGGATCACTCGGCTATGGCCTAGTCATTGGGCATTTAATGGAAGTGAAGGGCATTCCCCTTCAACATGGAAAGCCCTTCCGTGTAAACAAGAGGATGTTTAGGGCTAACCTTTCAGGAGCCCAGAAGAGAGCCCATGCGAAAAGGGTGGACACAAGTGAGGGGAATCAAGCGACCCCAAGGAAACAAATCGCTGTTGCCTCCCCTCCCAAGAAGAAAGGCGCCCCTGCGGTGCGAAGAAGAAGAAAGTTGCCTGCGGTGAGAAGAAGGGCACTGTCCCTGCAAGAATCACCCGCCCGAGAAGTTGTATCTCCCGCCACACCACGGTAGGGCGGAGAAGGAAGCCCAAATACCTTCTCCGGCCATCGAAAAAGAAGGGATGCCAAGCGAAAGCGGTGCTCAATCCAAGAAGGATGCTCCGGCCTTTGCCACCCAAGAACCTGAAGAAGAGGAATCCGAACCAGAAATTCCTCTGGTAAGGACAAAAAGAAGAAAAAGAATCTTCAAGCTTTCAGAGCTTGAGAATGCAACTGAATCGCAACTCACCGAAAAAAGGTTTCCGAGGCTGGCTTTGAGTACGAGAAGAAGTCGATCTCGAGTTGTTAATGGAACAACCAAGTCTGCTGAGGGAGATCAACAGAGGCAATTAGAAGACCTAGATGTGAAACGAGCAGTGAGGAGAAGAAGCGGAGAGACAATGAGAATCCCCCACTAAAAGGGTTGTGTCTCCACCCGCCCCAGATGCTGCTGAATGTGAAGAGCAGCAAAGTATGCTACCTTCCATTCCCGAAAAGGAAGGACAAGAACAAGATGACGATGATGATGTCATCATGTATTCTCCAATATACCCAGACATCCAGCGCCGTCTACGCGAATGGAGGGCGTGGAAACTAAGTCACTCAAGGGTGCAATTTGAACGCCCTGAGTTCATAGAAGAAGATGAGTAATTGTTCGAATTCCTCGGCATCACCAAGGTGATTCAGACCCTTGTTGAAGAAAATTGCTTGAATATCTTACAAATTTTCAAGGAGAATAAACAAGCCAAAGCAGCTGAAGAAGTTGAAGCTCGTGAAAAGGCGAATATATGCCCACTCACTGGAACTCTGGAGCACACTCATCCTCACATCGATGCACTCTCGGAAAGTGATGAAGACATGGATCCCATTGTTGCGAAGGAGAAGTTGGATATGCAGCAAGCCATGCAGGAATCCAGGTTGATGCACGAACAATTGATGGAAGAACCGAGAAGAGTCCTCAAAATCTCTCCTAGAGATAGATCCTTCGGGAGTAGTGCAGCACATTGCCATAGTTATAGCTGCAACTACATCCCCAGTTCACTCCGAAAATGGGTCTAAGGGACTTGGCGATGAAACTGGGAACTTGGGCACCCAAGTTGAACCAACCCCTATTGAAGGTGTTTTACCACCGCCCCACGACCGAGCACTCAATGGAAGCAAATGGGAGTTTGGAGCGAGTGACCCCACCATCGATCACTCACCGGTGCGCCCGGTGAGGGGGAAACTCACTCCATTGCGGCAAGGTCGGAGGATCTTTGCAGATGACTCCACTATGAAGGAAGGAGGCGAAGTGGAGAAAGAAAAAGAAAAGAACAACGGCAAGTTGACACCGTGGCTTCGGATAGTTGAGTCTGTCCCGGCTAAAGTGACAAGCGCTGCGGCGAGGACGTTGTTTGATGCGATCGAGGCACGAGTTGGAAATGCCCCGAGGACTTTACACTCTAAGGCACCGAAAGTGCAATCAAGGAGAGTTGAGACTCCTTGGATGCCAATGTCCAAGACCCTAAGACAAACTACATCTATCGAAGCGATTGTCGAAGACCTCGCATTGCCGTTGAGACTTTGAGGTATTGAAGGCCCAAGGAGGTTGAGACTTCCCCGGGTAAAACTTCAAGGAGATAAGAGCATCCCTCCCGTCATTATTCTTTGAATCGAAAAGAGATTAATGCTCTTCATGATTACCAGGACAACCTTGATATATCCTTTCGAGGATCGAAGACGGCCGAGTCCACTCCCATTGCTCATCCCAAAGACTCAACGAGGATGTTCTTCCACGTGACGAGTAAGGCAACTTTTAAAGCTGCTCATCAAAAGTTCAATTTTGATGATGAACCAAGCCCCCAGGCATCATCTTCCTCCGATGATGCTGATGATGCAGCTGAGGACAAGGAAATTCATTTAGCAGAATCTACTAAGGCCGACGAATCTGTTAAGACATCTGAGGCTCAGTTAGCTGGCAAATCCACTCAACAAGGCCCAGTTAAGACCGAGTCACCTGCGCAGGCTCCTAAAGCTGCAGAAGAATCAACTCAAACAGGATCATCAAAGGCACGAACAACTGTTCAATCAATCCCATATGTGCGAGATGATGCATTTGAGGAGACATTCCCTTTCTCAATTGAGTTGCCCGGCCTTGAAGAAGAGGCAGCTCAAGAGCAGCGACGTTTCAACATCCGAGCAGATCCAGTAATCCCACCGACTCTATTATTCCAGCAGACTTTGATTTTGATGCAGCATGGATGGTCACGGTGAATCCCAGTGACACCTGAGATCCGTGAAGTCTTCAAGAAAATCTGTGGAGAGATTGAGAAGATCAAACGGCACCAGGCCTCACTCGATATGCGACTGGACAATAGAGATGCCACCCTCACAGCAGACTTACAAGGGATTGTGGTACGGATTAGGGAATGGTGTCAGCAGCAGAGTACAATGCGATACGAGCAAATATGATATTTCAAGGCATTGTACAACAAGATGCTAGTTTGGAGTCTTGACAATCTTTGATGAAGAAGAAGAGGATGCAGCCAATATTGTGAGAATGCATGCCTCTCACACAACTGAAATGGAACTACTACGTGAATTTCATCGAAAAGAAATTCTACGTGTTAAGGAGAATATGAATACTAAGTTCAGCCTTCTCATGGCTGAAATGAAGCTAGTGGCAACTGAATCGAAAGCCACTCGCTTAGAATTTCGCACAAAGACATGCCGTGAAAGAGACTCAAGCGAACTCCGCTCTCAAATTGACTGGATTTCATGCTCGCTCGGATGTTTTTTCGGGGTTCCTCTCTCTTTCGATGATGCCAAAAAAGGGGAAGAGGAATACCTGATGAAGCTGAAAGAAGAGACAGATGTTGAGAAGAAGAAGGAGAAGGAGCAAACAGTTGTTGAGAAGAAGAAGGAGAAGGGAAAAGCTATTGAGGGGGAAAGGTCAAAAGATGTGACCTTAATGCTTCTTTGAAACCCTCGGCAAGGTCATGTCACAACATCGATAATCGAAGAAATCGCGGTGACTCTGCGCGCTCAACAATCTTCTATGCCTATGTCTGAGAAGAGAAAAATTGTGGAAGCAGGGATGAAGGAGGTTGAAAGAAAGACGGATGCCCGTGTACTAGAAGTCTTGAAAGCTTATGGTCGCATCCCAACAGAAAGGATACGAGATGTCATTCCAGATAACGGAGACGAGCAAGATCAATTGAAGAATTTAAAACGCTTGAATCCGAAGGATACTTAAAAAACATGTCCATAGCCCAAGCCTGGGACTTGTACTGGGAGAAGGGCCTGAAGCTGTGTGAAGAAGCTGAGAGGCGGTGAGCCGCTGCCATTCACTGTAAGAAGACTCGATACAATATACACCCAGAGGAGGAGGAATGTAGGTCCCAAGGGGTGTGAATGTATGGTTTAGAAGGGGGGGTTGAATAAACCTTACCAACTTTTCGATTTAATCCTTTTAAAAATTCAGAGTTAATACTCCACAGCTGAGTCCTTGATGGATAGCTAAGTTAGTTAATCAAATAGTGAGTTAGTTACTCAAATGGACTCGGCGAGATGTTGATAGAATAACTCAAATTGTTTTGACTAAAGACTTAACTCGACGTGATTTGTTTTCAGGTGGAAGACTTTACACCCTTAAATTTGGTTTAGTACTTAGAGATTATCAAGTGGATAGCAAATTTTATCAGCAGAGTTAAATAAGTAAGATGCAGAAATTAAAGTGCTGAAATGTAAATGACACGATAAGTTTTTATAGAGGTTCGAAGATGGGGTAATTCTTCTACTCCTCTCTTCTCCAACTCCTAGAGGAATCCACTAGGTATTGATCGAGATCTGGTGGTAATGATCCCGGATACAAGTCTTGATCACACAAAGTGACTTGATCCTTTGGGACTCGATCTGGAGATGCCTTGGTCACGCAGCTGGCTTCTCGTACGACTCAGCTTTTTCACAGGGCAGCTGCCTTGCTACTACAACCCACTTGCTCAAGCTCTTTGGAATGGATCACGAAGCCCTCGAAAACAACTTGAGACTGGTTCGACCTTGAACCTTCCTACAATCCTCCGTGGAATGTAGACCCCTTGATTCTTCAACAATTTCGTCTTCAACTGATTGAAGTTATCTTTCCTTCACAGGTGAGTGTTGGATTGATTTTCTTCGTAATGTAGGCTTGAGGATTAATCTTGAATGGTTTGAAAATATCTTAGGTTCTGATTCAAATGTGTACTTGAATATTCGTGGTTCAGGTAACCTTCTCTCAGAGTCATTCCTCAGCCTTTTATAGTGATCTTTCAAAAATCTGCCCGTTGAAGAGATAGGCTTATTTTTGAAAGTCACTTGTGGTCGTTGGCTTGTCTTGTTGCAGTCCTTGGAATTGCCACTTCCTCGTATGAATTGTTCTTGACTTTTTCAGAGTTCGACGACATGGTGCAGTGCTTCCCATTGGTTCATTCCTTTTGCACGCTTCTGGGACTAAGCACTTCGAGAAAGGTAGTATGGAGGTATTACTTGTTTAAGTAATTCCCTTGATTTCTGTGCAACGGATCTCTTCCAGTTATCTCGACTTGATTGCATTTCCTTGCTTTCCCTAGGTGACTTAGAGTCAGCTTCCAATCATTGGATGACTCTTCTGTCACTTCAACTTGAGACTTGGCTATCTTGAGTTGACTTGACTGATACTCTACTTAGCTGCATCTCAGTTGCTCCTTCAGTCGAGTTCCCGTCTTTTCTTCTTTGCCATACTCAAATTGTCTCGCGTGAGTCTTCCTTCTAGTCTCGGTTGTCTTCTTGCATGTTTAGGCATAGCCGACATAACTCAGCTTGGTCAGCCCTATTCATTACAATGCAGTTTACAATAAAAATGGGGTGCCAACTTCCTATTCTAAGTTTTACATGGCATTCATCAAAATCTAAACAATAAATTTCCCAACAATTTCCCCCTTTTTGATGATGCCAAAACTTAAAACATTCAAAATGTAAATAGCAAAGATACATACAGATAGTGCATTCACAGAGAATGTATGCGTAGAATCAATCCTTTTATTGATCATAACATTCTTGTCCTTTACACAACTGTTTACAAGGTGTATCAGAGCAAACATCTATGTCTACGCAAAAATAGAGAATTTACAGATTTATTACAGAAGACTTACATAAAATGTATTTACATAGTAAGATACATGAAGGGGTGGACAGCAACACTTCATCTCCTTCGCTGCCTCCTTCTTTCATCTTCTGATCTTCTTCTCTTTTTCTCATCTTCAGCTGCCTTCTTCTTCTTTTCATATGCCTTCCGGGCAGCTTCATCTCTTCTTAGTCTCTCTTGTCTCTCCTCCCATAGCTGAGTTTGTCTTTTATTTTCTTCTTCAATTCTTTTCACATACTCAGCATTGTTCTTAGCCACTTGCAGATTGGCTACTTCGTCAAAACCAGCCCAGTAGATCCCTCCTTTCTTGCCTGGATCTATGTACTCAATGTTTTTGGGCGGAGGTCTGGAGTGCGAAACCTCTTCCTCCACCACACCTTTCTTCCTCCGCCTCTTCCTCCGGGCGTGTATTGTCTCGGGCCTTCTTTTTCCCGGTGAGTGACTAGCGGAGTGACCAAAGTAGTGATGCTAGGTAGTCTGGCAGCTGCATCGGCTTCTTCACATAGTGTGAGACCCTTTTTCCCCTAGATACAAGTCCTGTGGCGAGCCATGGACATGTTTGCGAAGTATCCTTCGGGATGCGGCGTTTTAAATTCATCAACCGATCTTGGCTCGATTCGGCATCGAGATGGCATAAGTGTCTCTCGTCTTCACGGAATGCCTCCATGTTGTTTCAAAATATCCATAACTCGGGCATTCATCCTTCCTTCCACTTCCTCCATCCCCGCTTCAATCGTCTTTCTCTTGTCGCCATAGGTACAAAGCAGTGTTGGAGTGGCAGAAATCATCGGGAGTTTGTCGATAATATCAGTTTGACAAGACCTTGTTGGGGTTTTGTGCAATCATCAAGGTCACATCTCTCGATCCTTCCCCCTCAACAGACTTCCCTTTCTTTTCTCTTGAAACTTCATCACTGTCTTTCCCTTCACCGCTTTCCCCTCCTTCTCAACTTGAGATCTCTTAGCGCTTTTAGGTATTCCTCTTCCCCCTTTTTGGCATCATCAAAGGAGAGAGGAAGCCACAGAAACAAACTAGCGGCGAAGTCGAGTCTGGCGATAGTCAAGTTCGCCCAGTGCTGCGCGGCATGCGGCGCTTCTCGAGCGAGTAGCGTTGGATTCAGTAATTAACTTCATCTCAGCCATGAGAAGGCTGAATTTTTGATCCATGTTTTCTTCCATACGCCAGGAGTTCATTCTTATTTTGCTCACGCGGCAGCTTGATCTCGGCGTGTGTGAGATTCATGCATGTGCTCAATGTGTTCTCTCAACTTTGCCTTTGCATCAACATTCTCACCGCCATACCAACGAAACTTGTTGAACAATGTTCAAATATCTAGCTTGTTCCACGCGCATTGTTTGTCGCCGTTGCCACCACTCCCGATTCGACTATTATGCCTCTCAAGTCGGCAGATGAAGGTTGGCATCTCTGTTATCCAATCTCATGTCCATCGAGGCCTGATGCCTCTCCATCCGTTCAATTTCAAAGAAATAATGCTTTGAACACCTTCCGAACTTGTTGTTCCTCTATTGCGGTGACGCTGCCAGCGGCGTCAAAATCATAGTCACCGAACGATGGTATCGATGGAATGACGAGGATCAGTCCGTGGAAGCGCGAGATCTCTCGACTCTTCGGGAGGTCGTACCTCCGGAGAGAAGGGAAATGATTCTACAAAGGGATCATCACGAGCAACCGGAATTTGTTCAATGATGAGTGGTGCTCGTGAAGTTCCTTGTGGATTCGAACCTGCTGCGGCTTGGGAGCTGCGCATGGACTGTTTGTTTGGGGTCATTGTGAAGTTGACCCGACTTTGCGAGCCTCACCGTCTTAACAACTTCGTTGGTCTCAACCGGTTTTTCCACGTGAGTTGGTCGTCCTCGGCCTTGCTCGAGCGTCATCGGACGATGATGAGATTTCCATTGGTGGCTCATCAAAGTTGAAAGTTTGACGTAGTCTTGAGGTCGACTTACTCGTGGTTGGAACATCCTCACCGAGTCTTTTGGATCGATCCGCGGGGATGACTCGACTTCATCTTCTCCTTCCGATCCCGAGAAAGGTTACATTAGGATTATCCTGAAATCGTGAAGCGCACTTATCTCCTTTTCATGGATCAATGATAGCGGGGGATGTTCTCAGATCTTGACTTTTTTACCCCGGAAGTCTCAACCTCCCGTTGGCCTTCATTACCTCCTGCATCTCAACTATAGCGAGGCCTTAGACATCCCTTTCGACAAAGGTGTCGGCCTTAGGGTCTTTCGCGGTGGCATCCATTGGATTCTCAACTCCATGGATTGCACTTTCGTCGCCAGTGTTAACTCCCGAGGATGTTCCTTCTGTGCCTCGATCGCATCGGCCAGCGACATCATTAGCCTTGAGCGGTTGGCACCTCACCGAGACAGTCTCAATCTGCCCCGAGCACCGTTGATGACAACTTGCTTTGTGTACTTTGGGTTTGTTCCTTCTCCACTTCGCCTCCTAGATTCATTGTGGAGTCACCGCAGATCCTCCGACCTTGCCGCAGCCGGAGGGGTTTCCCCTTCACCGGTGGCACACCACCGAGTGACTTGATTGGGGTCACTCGTCTCCGGACTCGGTTGTTCCCATTGAGTATTCACCAGTTGGGGCGGTGGTAAGACACCTTCATTAGGGGTTGGCTCGACCAGGGTCCCCACTATCCCGGTTTCATCGCCGCCTCCTTAGTTCCTTCTTCCGAGTGGTAGGGGAAGTGGTGGCGGCTTAACAACGGTGGCAATATCTTTGCACCACTCCCATTGGGTCTATCTCCAACAGTGTGTTTTGGAGGACTCTCCTGGTCCCTCCATCATTCTTTGCTCATGAAGGATTCTCGATTCTTCCATTGCTTGCCGCATTTGCAACTCTTACGTGGCGAAGAGGTCCGATCCTCATCACTTTCCGATAGGGCGTCAAGGTGAGGATGTGTATGCTCTGTGGTGCGGTGATAGGCGAGATGATGGCCTTCCCACGTGCCTCTGCGTCTTGGTTTGCTTTAGCCCGTTCATTTTCTTTTCAAATTTCCAGTATATTTATGCAATTATCCTCGTCAGGGCTTGCGAAGATTGTGTCCACCTCAAGAAATCAAGAGTTCTTCTTCCTCAAAGAATGAACTATGGATGTTGAAATCGCACTGGGATAGGCTCGAACTTCCATTTTCTCCACTCGCAGACGATTTTGGATGTCCGGATACAATGGAGAGTGCATGATTAAATCGTCTTCATCATCCTCTTGCCGGCCCTCGTTTCCGGTATTGAAGGTAGCGGACTTTTGCTCAACCCTTTCAAGCCTCTCATTCGGTGGAGAAACAACCTTGTCAACAGGTGACTCGGTTGCCTCGATTGTCCCTTGTTCCTCGGCTAATACATCTCTGGTGGGTCATCGAGTTACCTCTGGCGATCGGCCTCAAGCAGACTTGGCCGTTTCATCAATCATGTCCGGAGACTCTACTTCTCCAAATAGTCTCGGTATCTTTTCCACCGAGTGACAGACTCGGCTTCTCAAGCTCGGGCGCTTGAAAATTCTTCTCTTTATTTTTGTTTGAACCGGAGGATTTACGGTTCGACAAGGTTTCTTCCGAGTCTTAGGCGGTAGGGGCCGTGCTATTGTTTTTCTTAGGAGTGGCCATCTTGGCTTATCTATTCTCCTCTTTTTAATGACCGGATAAGGTATTTGGGATTCCTTCTCTCACTGCGGTCAGCAGGGCGGGAGACACGGCATGGCGGTGACTCGGCTAGAGGCGGGAAGCGACTTTGTTTTCTTTCTTTGCGGAGAAAGCTTGATCTTCTTAGCTTAAGCAAGCGGCAGCTTTCTTCTTTGGGAGGGAGAGGCAATTTGTATCTTGGTCACCGATTCCCCCTCACTTGTATCGCTCTCTTATCGTAGGCTCTCTTACGTGCGCCGAGAGGTTTGATCTGAACATCCTCTTATTTACATGGAACGCCTTTCCATGTCGAAGAGTGACTCCTTTTATCTCCATCACCGACCAATCACCAGGACCGTATCCTGAGAACCTCCAAACATTCCGCCTCCTTGAAGTATTTATTCCCTACATTCTCGCGAGTCTGCTTTGTAGACAAACTCACCCAATTCACTTTCTTTTCTTCAATGATCGCGGCCATTACGATCAATTTCGCTTTGACGATTGGTCAAAGCCGCCAAATTGATGTCTATACATTTGGCAACGATGTCCAACGATTCGTGGTAGTCCTCCTTCAAGAGACCTCTTGTTGGTCACGTAGACTGCCTTTTTCAAAGATAGTCGGTCTTGGCTATTTCCTTCCAAGCGGCACCAAGTCAACATCGCCGTTGATTTACGGTGCTCCTTCCGCCGGTAATGAGCGTGTTACGCCAAATCCTTGGCATGATGATGAACTCCTTCCCGTGAACGAGGAGGATTTGATCCCCTCATCGTGAATCTCGGCATTCACGTGAAGCGTGCGACCTCTTCCACATAGGTCATCGGAAAGTCCATCGTCGAAATGATTTTAGCCCGATCGTTTGAGTTTTTCAAATGATCTTCTTTATGAGGCGTCATCGGACCCTTGTTTGACCATACCCTCAAAATCCACAAGAGACCGGTGTGGATTTGCTTTCCCATATTGACAAAATCGTGAGTAGATGCCATTTTTCAAGATTTCTCGAATGAAACTTAGAAGATGATTTGAAGATTGATAGGGTTTTTGAGAGAGTTTTTGCCTTTGCTTTTGAGAGAGAAATGAACAGTTTGTGAGAGAAACGGACGAAAATGGTTTAAGTATGGTTCCCGAAAGGGCGTGCGGGTGGTTTTTGAAATGTGATCGAAATCAACGGCTTAGATTTTGCACGCCGATTAGCATTTAATGTCTCGTATTTAATGCGACATTTATATCAATCATAAGCTTGGTGTGCGGCTTTTACTGTACACATCATCATTATCTTGACGTCATTCTTAAAAACATTCCCTCTTAGTAAAAACGATTGCGTTTTTGTCCCTTTGCTCATAAATGACTCGGCTTAACCCTTAGCCGATTTAATTCTTCTTCTCCCATTCTCCTAGTGACTCGGCTATCGCCTAACTCGATTACGATTGTCATTCCGATATGGTGATTCACTTAGTCGATTTGAGAGTTCAAATTTCTTTTCTTGTTTCATTTCTTTTCTTTGAGTCTTAAGTGTCATTTCACTCAATTAACCCTAGCTCATGCTTGAGTTCTTCGAATCTTGACTCACATAATGGTTTTGTGAATATGTCACCAACTGTTTATCGGTTGAAATATATTCCAAGGTGATGTCCTTCTTTTCAACATGATCTCTTATGAAGTGATACCCGACATCGATATGCTTTGTTCTTGAGTGCAACACAGATTTTGAGTGATTGCAATTGCACTTGTGATATCACACATGATTGGAATTTCCTTTTCTTCAACTTCATAGTCTCTCATTGCTTGTCTCATCCATAGGACTTGGCCAACAAATTTGCCTGCCTATGTATTCTCCGGTAGAGGTGGCTATTGAATTTTGCTTTTTGCAAAACCAGGAAATTAGCCTGTTTCAAGCATTTGACATGTGCCTCGAGGTGCTCTTGTTTGTCAATTCTACATCCAAAGATAAATCGAGTCCGAATACCCAATTAGCTTGAATCCACCTTCCTTTGGATACCATAAACCAACTTCTTGCTTCCTTTCAAATATCTCAAGATTCTCTTGGGTCATGCATGATCATGTGGCTTTCTTTTGGAGCAAATTGAAATCTTGCACATACACCTACAAAGGTAATGTCCGCCTGCTTGCCGTGAGATAAAGCAATGATCCAATAAGTGCTCAGATCTTGTTTGATCTACAGGCTTGCCATGCGTCATCCATATCCATTTTGATGATGTATTCATTAGTATTTTCACGAAGACTTCTCTTCCATACCAAATTTCTTCATTAAATCTCTGGTGTATTTTGTCGACTTATGAAGGTTCCATCCTTCACTGTTTCACTTGGAGTCCAGGAAGAATGTCGACTCTCCCATCATGCTCATTTCGAATTTGCTTTGCATGAGGTTTGAAAATTTATCACACAGACTCTTTGTTTGTGGATCCAAAAATAATGTCATCCACATATATTTGAACAAGCAATATACTCTTCGTATCTTGAATTCTCAAGAGTGTTCTATCCACTTTGCCTTTTGTGAATCCATTCTCGATCGGGAATTGTGACAAAGTATCATACCATGCTCTGGGTGCTGTTTCAATCCATATAGAGCTTTCTTGAGTTTGTATACCTTATCTCCAAGAGTCTTCGCTCAAATTAAGGTTGTTCAACATACACTTCTTCTTCTAATAGACCATTAAGGAATGCACTTTTTACATCCATCGATATACTGATAAAATTAAATTGAGTGCATAGGAAAAAACATTCTTATAGCTTCTAATCTTGCTACGAGGAAAATGTTTCATCAAAATCTATCCCTTCTTCTTGGCAATATCCTTTGGCTACTAATCTTGCTTTGTTTCTTACCACTGAACCTTCCTCATTCATCTTGTTTCTGAACACCCATTTAGTGACAATAACATTTTGATGGGTGGGTCTTTGAACTAGTTCCCATACTTTATTTCTTTCAAACTGATTGACTCTTCTTGCATAGCTTGAATCCAATGTGTGTCATCCAATGCTTGTGACACATCTTTAGGCTCTATTTGTGAGATAAAGCATGTGAACATAGCTTCTTGTTGAGTTCTGGATCTTGTTTTGACATCTTCTCTTATATCTCTAATGATAAGTTACGGTGGATGGTCTCTCGGCCATCTTACATCGAGGTTGGAGTAAGTTAGCTGGATTGATCGTCTTGCTGACTATGTTGCTTTGATCGACTCTCTCGTAATCACTTAGTGCAAATTTTCACTGTTTTTGAGACTCACTATCTCATCTTCTTTACTGAGAATTTCATGTTTGGAGTTTCTTTGAGGAGCTCGGCCGGATTTCTTCTCACCGTCCTCTCAAAGACACTCAATTGGTCATTTTCCTTTTCCTTTATAACCAAGGCCGATTGCTTTGTAATTGTGCTTTGGAATAAATGTGTGTGCACCATTTGGAGTTTTGGTTTTTGAGATACTTCATTTGCTTGAAGATCCTTTTTCCAAAATCACTTTTGGAGCTTGACATAGCACGAGAATTAAATCTAGCTAAGCATCTTGTCTCCACATTCTCTTTGACTCATAATAAGATCATCCAATGATTTAGATGCCTTAGTGAATTAGGCAATCACATTTTTGAGGTCATTTTCCCTCTTTTCTATAAGCAGCTATTTACGCTTATTAGCTTAACATTTTCGGTCTTTAAACTTTCATTCTCATCAGCTATTTGACTTAGAGTACTTAGCTCCTTAGTCATTTGTGAGTTTTGCTCTTGAGTAGGCTGTTTTCCTCATTTAGTAGTGTGTGAGGATTTAATGTGTTCAAAGTCTTTCATCATTTTGCCTAATGAATCATAAAGATCAGTGGGTGATGAAGTGTGTGTGTCACGATCACTATCACTAGAATGACTGAGTGTGATGAGTCGAGTGTACCTCATCTTCTTGGTCGGGTTGGTCTTGTTTATTGGCCATCAAACGGATCAAGGCTTCTTCTTCAGTCACTTGAGTAGTCGACTTCACTACTCTCGAATCGGCTATGTCTCTTGACTTAGGCTGTCTCGGCATCTCTGCTGCCAACATTGCCTTTTTCTTTTCTTGTCTTTCTTTCTCTCAAGACCTATCTTTCTTCTTCATTCTGTATTTGTTGACTACAGGATATGGGCAATCAATGGCATAGTGACCCGGTTTTCTACGATTCCGGCATAGATTTTCAATCTTTTGATCAGCTCTTTCCATTCTTGGATTGTCGGCTCTTTGATATTGACTTTTTGGTGATCTGTTCTCTTGGTTGGCCTATCTTCCCTTGACTTGGAGGGAGCTGAGTGTCTTCTGGAGGATTCGCCCTTGCCTCTCTTGTAGTTCTTATTGAAGAACTTGTTGAACCTTTTAACCATCAGGGCTATTTCCTCTGGGTCAATGACTTCTTTGACCTCAGCTCTCTTGCCATCCTTAACAATTAGAAGCAGTTGTTTTGGGTACAAATTGTCTTTTCCTCGTCTTTTCTTCTCTCAAATTCGTAGGCTTTGAGATCTGAGAATAGCTCATGGTTGGATGTCTTCGATAGGTCCATGGAATGTCTTAGTGCCATGACCTTCATTTCCCATTCAACTGGGAGACTTTTTAGGATCTTCATACACATTTCCTTCGTGTATATTCCTTTTCCAAGTGCAGATAGCTCGTTGGTAATTTTTGTGAACCGAGCATCCAATCCAGGTTCTCTCCCGTGATCATTTTGAAATTCTCAAATTTCTGTACAACCACTGATAATTTATTTTCCTTGATTTGCTCTGAGCCTTCACAAATCAATGTTAGCTTGTCCTAGATTTCTTTAGCCGTTTTGCATGATTTGACTTTATTGAACATGGCTTTGTCCAAGGTTTTGTAAAGAATGTCCTTGGCCACATTCTCCAGTTATATCTTTTTCTCGTCATCATTTGTCCATTCGGTTCTTGGTTTTTCAACCATAGGTAGTGCAGGGAGCAACATCCTCTTCACCTTCAAATGCAGCTCTCCTTACTGATTGTGTTCACTTTTAAAATTTGCGGTGGCCCATCCTCTATCACTATCCACATCTCATCATGTAATCTTTGATAGATGAGTCCAGCATACGAATTTTCCAATCATCAAATTCTTCAATTGTGAACATAGGGATGCGTGTCAAATTTTCTTCCATGATAATAACTTTTGATGATAAAAAGAGTTTTGAAAACTTAAGTACTAAAACAGACTTTGAAAAAAATTTTTGGAGATCTAGTTCAGTAACCAGCTGCGGAAGGCTCAATGAACCAACCGCTCCGATACCACTTGTAGGTCCTAAGGGGTGTGAGTGTAAGGTTTAGAAGGGGGGGTTGAATAAACCTTACCAATTTTTCGATTTAGTCCTTTTAAAAATTCGAGTTAATACTTCACATTGAGTCCTTGATGGATAGCTAAGTTAGTTAATCAGCAGAGTTAGTTACTCAATAGACTGACCGAAATTTGTGATGATAGAATAACTCACTGTTTTGACTAAAGACTTAACTCGACTGGACGTGATTTGTTTTCGTGAAAGACTTTACACCCTTAAATTTGGTTTAGTACTTAGAGATTATCAAGTGGATAGCAAATTTTATCAAAGAGTTAAATAAGTAAGATGAAGAAATTAAAGTCTTTGAAATGTAAATGATACGATAAGTTTTTATAGAGGTTCGAAGAAGGGGTAATTCTTCTACTCCTCTCTTCTCCAACTCCTGGAGGAATCCACTAGGTATTGATCAAGATATCTGAGTGGTAACAGTCCGATACAAGTCTTGATCACACACCGACTTGATCCTTTGGGACTCGATCACGAGATGCCTTGGTCACGCAGGTGACTTCTCGTGCGACTCAACTTCTTCACAGGCGGTTTGCCTTGCTACTACGACCCACTTGCTCAAGCTCTTTGGATTTGATCACGAAGCCCTCCAAAACAACTTGAGACTGGTTCGACCTTGAACCTTCCTACAATCCTCCGTGGAATGTAGACCCCTTGATTCTTCAACAATTTCCTCTTCAACTGATTGAAATTATCTTTCCTTCACAGGTGAGTGTTGGATTGATTTTCTTCGTAATGTAGGCTTGAGGATTAATCTTGAATGGTTTGAGAATATCTTAGGTTACAATTCAAATGTGTACTTGAATATTCGTGGTTCAGGTAACCTTCTCTCAGAGTCATTCCTCAGCCTTTTATAGTGATCTTTCAAAAATCTGCCCGTTGAAGAGATAGGCTTATTTTTGAAAGTCACTTGTGGTCGTTGGCTTGTCTTGTTGCGATCCTTGGAATTGCCACTTCCTCGTATGAATTGTTCTTGACTTTTTCGTAGTTCGACATGGTGCGATGCTTCCCATTGGTTCATTCCTTTTGCACGCTTCTGGGGTCGAGCACTTCAAGAAAGGTAGTATGGAGGTATTACTTGTTTAAGTAATTCCCTTGATTTACGTGCAACGGGATCTCTTCCGATTATCTCGACTTGATCGCATTTCCTTGCTTTCCCAGGTGACTTAGAGTCGACTTCCAATCATGGATGAATCTTCACACTTCAACTTGAGACTTGGCTATCTTGAGTTGACTTGACCGATCTCTACTCAGTGCATCTCGGTTGCTTCTTCAATCGAGTTCCCGTCTTTTCTTCTTTGCCATACTCGGTTGTCTCAAGACCTGAGTCTTCCTTCTAGTCTCCAAATACCTTCTTGCATGTTTAGGCATAGGGCCGACTTAACTCGGCTTGGCCACCCTATTCATTACAATGCAGTTTACAACAAAAATGGGGTGCCAACTTCCTATTCTAAGTTTTACATGGCATTCATCAAAATCTAAACAATAAATTTCCCAACAAGGAAGAAGTGGTGGAGGTAAAGGCTTTCAACCACCTCTACCCAAAAACATTGAATATGTAGATCCAGGCAAGAAGGGAAGGATCTACTGGGTTGGGTATGATGAAGTAGCTAATCGGGAAGTGTCTAGGAAGAATGTTGAATATGCAAAAAGAATTGAAGAAGAAAACAAAAGACAAGATCAACTGTGGCAAGAGAGGCAAGAAAGAAAAGGAAAGATGAAGCTGCAAAGAGAGCCTACGAAAAGAAGAAAGCAGCTGAAGAGGAAAAGAAAAGGAAGAAAAGCGATGACGACGACAGTCAAGAGGAAAGGAGGAGACAGCGAAGGCGATGAAGTGTTGTTGCTAGCCCTTCGTGTATTTTACTCTTGTAAATACATATGTATGTAAGTCATCTGTACATTTAATAAAATATTGTTGTATTTTCTCTCTATTTCTGTATCTTAGCATAGATGCTTGAAATTGGCTTAGATATGATTATGCTCTGATACACCCCCGTAAAACAACATGTAAATGACAAGAATGCTATGATCAATAAAATGATTGATTCTACGCATACATTCTTTGTTACTGCATTGTCCGTATGTATCTATGTTGTTTACATGTTGATTAATATTTTTAAGTTTTAGCATCATCAAAAAGGGGGAAATTATTGGGAAATTTATTGTTTAGATTTTGATGAATGCCATGTAAACCTTAAACTAGAAAGTTGGCACCCCATTTTCCTTGTAATTTGTATTGTAATAGATAGGGATGAATAAGCCGAGTCAAGTCAGCTATGCCTGGAAATACAAGAAGTCAACTGAAGATCAAGTGAAGACTCCACTGAGAAACAGCTGAGTATAGGCAAGAAGAAGAGTCAAGAACTCGACTAAAGGAGTATTGGATGTGAAACAATTTGTATGAAGAGTCGATTAAGTCAACTCAAGAAGCCAATCTCAAGTTTAAGTGATGGATGAGTCATCCATTGATTGGAAGCTAACTCAAAGTCACCTGGGAATAAAAGATCGCATCAAGTCAAGATAATCGAACGAGATCCGTTGATGAAAGTCAAGAATGTTACTCGAATAGTAACCTATTAAAGTTGTCGAGAGATAAAGTGTTAGTTCAAGTTGTGTGCAAAAGGAACAAACCAATGGGAAGATCGCACCAAGTGTCGGAAACGCCGCAATCTTTGCCGCAAGACATTAAATACGAGGAAATGTCAACATCAAGGACTGCAATAAGACAAGCCAGCAAACTCAAGTGATTTTTGAAAATCAGTCTATCTCTTCAACGGGCAGATTTTTGAAAATTCACTATAAAAGGCTGAGGAATTTCATTGAGAAAAGGTTACCTGAACCATGAACAAGCAAGCAATACTCATACTATAACCTAAAAAATATTATCAAGTTATTCAAGCAATATCCTCAAGCCGAAGAAAATTGATCCAACACTAAGTCAGAAGAAGGAAAGATAACTTCAAATCATGTTGAAGAGGAAACTTTTGAAGAATCAAAAGGGGTCTACTTTCCAAGGAGGATTGTAGGAAGGTTCAAGGTCGAACCAATCTCAAGTTTTGGAGGGCTTCGTGATCAAATCCAAGAAGCTTGAGAAAGTGAGCTGAAGTAGCAAGGCAATTTGCCCTATGAAGAAGCTAAGTCGGACGAGAAGCCATCTATGTGACTAAGGTAAGGCATTTCCGGTCGAGTCAAAGGAGCAAGTCACCAAGTGTGATCAAGACTTGTCTCTAGACCGATAACCACTTTGTAAATTGATCATTACTTAGTGGATTCCTCCAAGAGTTGGAGAAGAGATGAGTAGAAGAATTACCCATCTTCAACCTCTATAAAATTTACTTGTGTCATTTACATTTCAACATATTTACATTCTTGCACACATATTTTATATATGTTGATAATTTGCTATCCAACTGATAAAATAACAAAGTTCTAAAATCAAGTGTTAAAACAAAGTTAAATCAAATTCAAGGGTGTTAAGTCTTCCATTGAAAAACTTATTACAGCCAAGTTAAGGTTTAGACTAAACAGCTGATTTATTCTATCAACAACTCTATCGAGTCTGTTGAGTGGCTAACTCTGCTGATTAACTAACTCAGCTATCCCTTAAGGACTTAGCTGTGTATTAACTCTGTAATAATTTTAAAAGGACTAAAATCAAAAAGTTGGTAAGGTTTATTCAACCCCCCTTCTAAACCTTATTTACACCCCTTGGGACCTACAAGAGGCAGAGGGAAAATTGGCTACTTGACAGGTGCAATAGCAGCCCATTCGGACACAACACCAAATTATAGCACTTGGGAAGTAGAAAAATCGATCGTCATAGCTTGGCTTATTAATTCTATGGAGCCAAGTATTGGACAAATTAATCTGTTTTATAAGACGACAAAGGAGATTTGGGAGGTTGTCCAAGAAATTTATTCAGATCTTGAAAACACTTCTCAATGTTTTGAGATTAGGTCATAGATTCGCAATACCAGACAATGAATTCTCACGGTAACTGAATACTATAATTCCTTAATGGAATTGTGGCAGGAAATAGATCTCTTTTATGAGATGGGATGGTTTTGCACTACTGATGCTGAAAAGTACAAGAAAATGCCTGAGAAATAGCACACCTTTGATTTCTTGCAAGGGTTAAATCCAGATCTAGATGAAGTGCGTGGTAGGATGCTTGGGTTGAAGCCTTTTCCTACCCTTCGAGAATCTTTTGTTGATGTAAGGAGAGAGGAAATCAGGAAAAGAGTAATGATGAATCCTTCCAGCCAAATTGCACCTTCTTAGAAACACGAGGCTCGGCTTTTGTAGTAAACAAACAAAATAGTGGTCGTGGATTTCAATCGAGAGACAAAATCTGGTGTGATCATTGTGACAAGCCCTATCACACTCGTGAGACTTGTTGGGACTTGCATGGCAAGCCCTCTGATTGGAAACCAAGGAAGCAACGTGGGCAATCCAAATTAGCCCACATGGTGGAGTCTAATTCTAGCAAGTCTACAGGATCAAACTTCTCAAGTGATGAGTTGGAGATGCTACGACATCTTCTCAACCAAACTAAGGTGTCAACTGGATTTGATAGCCAAAACTCAAAGACTTCTACTGCAGCTGTGGCCCAAACAGGTAATATAAGCCAAACTTTCATATTGAAATCACAACAAACAGATTGTTGGATTGTGGATACATGGGCTTCTGACCATATGACCAAGACATTAGATGTTTTTGATGATTATCAGAAGTGTAGCAACAGGATTAACATGTGGGTTGCGGATGGAAAAATGTCACCTGCCATTGGGAGGGGCACAGTTTGCTTACCGAACTTGACACTGAAATCGGTTTTGCATGTGCCTAAGTTGACATATAATCTTTTGTCAGTTAGTAAGTTAACAAAAGATATGAATTACATTGTGACGTTTTTCTCGTCTCATAGTGAATTTCAGGACCGTTCTTCGGGGAAGATGATTGGAATTGCTGAGAAGAATGATGGCCAATACTATCTCTCGAACTGGGATTCCAATATACTTAAGTCTCACAATAAAATTTCCATGTCAGTTGTTTCCAATTCGATGTTATGTTATGGCATCAACGCTTGGGGCATCCAAGTTTTTCCTATATGATAGTTTTGTATCCAAATCTTTTCATTAATGAAAATAACATTGCATTTTATTGTGAGCATTGTGTCCTTGCCGAACAATCCAGAGCCAATTATCCACCACACACATACAAACCCTCAAAACCTTTCCAGTTGATTCATAGTGATATTTGGGGCCCATCTAGGATAAATAATTTAACTAGAACTCACTGGTTTGTCACTTTCATAGATGACCATACTCGGGTATGTTGGGTGTATCTGATGAAAGATAAATCTGAGGCATTCTATTGGTTCAAGCAATTCCATAAATTTGTCCAGAATATTTTCCAGTCCAATATAAGTATCCTTAGAACTGATAATGGGAGGAGTACTTCTCGAATGAATTTAGCCAATATTTAGGGACTAACGGGATACACCATCAAAGTTCTTGTGTTGACACACCTAACCAAAATGGGGCTGCAAAAAGAAAAAATCGTCATTTGTTGGAAGTTGCTCTATCAATAATGTTCACTAGTTCTGTTCCAAACTCCTACTGGGGGGAGGCTATTCTCACGTCAACATATTTAATAAATCGTCTACCCTCAAAAACACTTAAATTGAGAACTTCTTTGAGTGTACTTCTAGATCACTTTCCAAATCTCAATTTTTTCAATTCATTGTCCCCAAAGATATTTGGTTGTGTTGTCTTTGTCAACAATAGACAACCGAGTTGTAGCAAACTTGATCTGGGGGCCTTCAAATGTGTATTTATCGGCTACTCTCTAACTCAAAAAGGGTACAGATGTTACTCTCCCACTTTTAAGAATTTTTTTGTGTCGTTCCATGTGACCTTTTTTGAACATTTGTCGTTCTATACCAACACTCATCTCCAGGGGGAGAATTTTGATGAAGACGGCCATTAGGATCCTACTGTATCCCTTACAATATCACAATATGTCCCACTTTTCTCCATGAATTCAGCCCTCATTGAACCAGAAAATGTCACTATCCATGCCTCTCCAGAAAACTCCAATCCAGATCATGTTTCTATAGCTAACCTTATTTCAAGTCATTCTTCAGGACAACCAGTTACTGAGAGACCTCTTCAAGTTTACTCTCGAAGGCCAAAAGCTCCTCAGCAAAACCTATCAATGAACCAAGAACAAGGTCCTGAAGAAATGGAGAGTGACTTGGCTGATTGCTATACGGAAAGGGGTAAGGTCATGCACTAAACATTCCAATTTTCTGACCTACAATAAGTTATATGCTGAATATAAAGCCTTTATGGCGAAGATTGGCAGTGTGGTTGTTCCCAAAAATATCTATGAGGCTTTAAAATATCCAAAGTGAGTGAAAGTTGTGCAGAAAGAAATGCAAGCATTGCATGATAATGGAACTTGGGAAATAGTTGACTTACGAGAGGATAAGAAAGCGATTGGTTGCAAGTGGATTTTGCAATGAAATATAAAGGCGAGATGGAAAGATAGAAAGGTCTAAAGCTCGATTAGTGGCACGAGGGCTTCACACAAACATATGGGATAGATTATGAAGAAACGTTTGCTCTAGGAGCAAAGTTCAACTCAATTCATGTATTGTTATCTTTGGCGAAGAAATCTAGACTAGGAACTTCACCAATTGATGTAAAAAATGCCTTCTTGAATGGCAATCTTGAAGAAGAAATATATATGAAGACTTACGTCGCGAATTTCTTACACATAGCGTACGGTGTCAAGTTTTAGTATAGGTTTTGAAAGTAGGGTTATCATCTCCACAAGGATTGTTATCGAATTTTATACTAAGTACTATAATTAAAATAGCTTAATTCTATCTAGAAATCGAAAGAGATGGATTGTTTATTAAACTAAAAATTAAACTAAGAATTGGTTCAGACAAATTATCAAACACGTAGAAAATGAATTCTAGAGGGTTGATTTCACCTAGTTATCCCCTATGTTCTCAATCCAGTTTATAAATCACAAGTTATTAATCTATAAGCCAATATTCCTACCGTTTATCACTTCCTCTCTCGAAAGTGCCAAGTGATTATAGGTTCCAATTTCGATTTCGATATCTCTATAAAAATCATAAATTAAACCCTAATACGCTCAATGAATATTCATTCACCAACTTCAAAAGATTCATAAATCTCTCGATTCTATGAAACCCTAGGTTGTGCTATTCTAAGGTCATGTGTTCAACTACCTCTCTCGAGCGTCAAATTAAACACGCCAAACAATCTAAATTATTGATCAGATAATCCAGATGCAATCAAATCAAATAGCACAAATAGATTAATAAACATGCAAATTTCATTAACTAGAAATCAAAACATAGGTTCAAACATAAGTTACATCAATCCCTAGAAAAATAGGTTTAGTTCATAATGGATGTACAAAAACTCATGAAGAAGTAATTATACATTGATAGGGTTCAACAAAGATGCTAGAAAAATAATTCGGAATGATTAAAGGAAGAATCTTCTCTGTTTCGGAAGATAGATGCCTTGAATCTCGTCGAACTCTTTCTCCTTGCTCAAAATCGTCCCTTGTGCTCTCCAAAATGTCCAACCCCTGTTTTTCCGTCCCTTGTTCTATTTATAGGCTTAAAACCCTAAAAACTCCGTCCAAAAAGGCCCAAAATACATTCAAGCCCAAACGCACGCTTGTAGCGCAGAAATGGCGCTTGTTGTTGTGCGCCTCTCCCCAACGCCTATGCAGCAGCTTTGGTTGGTTGTTGGCGCCGTAGCGCGCCCCGTTGTCGCCCGGCGCGCCCGGCTATCAAGTTTTTAATCGTTTTTAACCGCCGGCTATCAAGATCAGTCGATTCTCGAACGACAACTAATGACACAAACTCGACTCAAACGACACTAAAATACCCGAAAACAACGCAAAATCCTCGTCTAGAGTACTCAATACGTTGGTATAAAAACCAACTTAACAAATACCCCCAAACTTAGACGTTTGCTTGTCCTCAAGCAATTACAGACTCTAAGAAAAAAAACGACAAACATGAAGGAAAACAAAATGAAGACAGCGGACTCAACAAACCAACTGAAACTTCACAACCAAACTCATTCGTCAAATTTCGTTTTACTATCAATCAAGCCCGTATTTTCACAATATGATCATGAAGGTAGAATGTTCATGCCAACTCCGTTTCATTATCCGAGATAGACTCACACAATCAAGTGTTTTCAAAATGATCCACTTTTTTAATATAGAGATGAGATGTTTACCGGACTCCATAGGATTGTCTTTCACACTAATCTCCACTAATGTAGGCTAATGTAACACAAGGATCAATAGGACTTTTAAAGCTTGTAATGTGGGCTTAGGGTAAGGTAGGAAAATATAGGAAAAAGTGGCTCAAATCACCCAAACACACAATTAGCACTTCGAATCATCAATTAGCCCTACCCTTCACTTTTTGACATCCCCAATGTTTATGAACCTTCAATCCGCTGATTTTTCTCTTTTTTTTTTTTTCGAACCCCAAACTTACTCTTTTTGCGTACATGGGGTTTCATATTTTATTTTCTCGGGCAACTTCATTCAATTAAATTCACACCCTTCTCATTATACCCTCATCAACTTCCAATATTTTTCTATACTTTGTGTGTATGAGTGATGGGTAATTAGGATATTCACATTTAGGCTCACGGGTATTAGATGGTTTGCCAAAGAAACGGGTTTATACGGCTCAAAGGGGAACACTAGGAAAATATAATACAAAGGTAGGCATTTAGGCTCTAGCTTGTTCAAAGATGGCCTAAATCACTTCCTTAATGTTACTTCACCTCGGATTTCGCCTCGACTAGTGATCAGACAAGTTCTAGCATCCGGTGGGATCATAAAGGAACCACTCAATTGCATAAATCATCCCCAAATAAATCAACGAGTTAAGCACATAGATGGAATTAATGGAAAGAAAAATGGATCACGGTTCAAATACATGCTCTTTTGACCGCTCAACTCATATTCAATAAATTCACTTAGTCATGCGGTTTCACGCTTTTACAAACGACCCAACTCGACTCTAGACTTTTTTTTTTTAATTTTTTTTTTTTTTTTTTTTACTCAAGACTAGACTCAAGACTAGACTCGAAGAATAAAAATAGACACTCGACTCGAATAATAAAAATAGACTACACCCCCAAACTTAAAACGACATGGTCCCCATGGAGAGGTGAGAAAAGTACTTTCACGATAACAGGGACTAAGACTCCTCATCCGAGTCGTGTGGCGGAATGTAGGTGGCGAGCACCGCGGCGGTGGTGTAGGGAAGGAAACGAGGATGTGATTGTCCATAAATCTGCGCAAAAACCCGATCGCTCATTCTCATACTCTTGTCGCCGAACTCGCTGGTGTTGCTCTTCTTGAAAGGCTACGGCTAAACGACGATGTGCTCGCCGCAACTCCCGCAATCGTAGGTAATATGCATGCATCGGGTTGTCCTGAAATGCGGAAGGGTGGGACCGCTTCTGTGGCCGAAGAGTAAGTACCGCGGCATGATGGGAATGAGATGGTGCGTCGGTTCAAAGAAGGCGGATCGGCGAAGCAGCGGGTGCGATCATGGTCTATAATGTACCCTTCGCCCGAGGATCGGGGACACCATCGGTGGTGTCCTCGTAGGCGCAATGGTGGCCGAATCAATTGGCGCCTTAGGGCGCTCTGGGCTCATTCTTCTCTAACACAATACCTTCGCCTGCACTCCAAGCCGCAAATCGAGCCGACATGCACATGCCCCGTACTTTTGTGGCGAATAGCTTGATGAATAGATTCTCGCGATAATCATCACTGCGGCGTCGAATCGATGCCGTGTATAATAGCATATAACAACCGGGCACGAGGTGGCGTGGCGTCGGCGAGATGGCTGGTCGGCATCAAGTTCGGCAAAAGAAAGTGGTACCATGCACGACCATAACGACTCGTGTCGTGTGAGAAAAAACCATAGTACCCCCACCTTCGCGGGCGGGCGGCATTCGATGACTTCGGGTCGACAGAGAGCATGGACAATCATATCTAAATCCGGTGGCCGCAAGAAAATCTGTGTACGGGCTATGGTCAATTGCGGGTAAAGAATAATACTCTCGAATATCCGCTGGGGTGTAAGTGATCCACTCGCCACGTAGATAAACATTCGTTGGGTCCTTATCGGGTCATTTGGCATTGGCATAGAATTCCTTGACAAGTATCGGTGCAAATGGCGGGGTGGTGCACACAACTTTTGCCACCAGCGCTCCGGGATCATGCGGCTGCCAGATGACCATCCTGTGGTCCCGGTTGGAAGCCCCGCTTTCGGCATTGATTCGCCGAGTCATTAGTTTGCCAAAAATGTCTCTGTGCGGCTTGGCTAACAAATCTCTCTGTGTCGTAGTCCGCCGAGGTAGATGCCTTTGCTTTGCCCTTACCCTTCCTAGTCCTTACCATGACGATCACCTAGCAAAATAAACACACAAACACAACACGTGGAAACATAAAACTCGGTGAGGATGAATAATCAACAAGCAAGGTGGTTAGAAAAATGCACCCGAGTGTATGAATTAGCTACATTTCGAGATTACAAGTAATATTATGCAAGATGGCACTTCTACAATGTCAAAATCTCAATGGGGCATTTTAACAAACACCTGGTGTGCGTGAAGTTGGGAGAAAGTGATGAATGCAATTTTAGTACAATTCAATCCCAAAAATTTCACATCCAAACCTAGTTCTAACATGCTCAAGCTCAACACAATCACAACACAATTCAATATTCAACATATAAAGCTCAACCCACCCAATGCCTTAGCACAAAATGAAAGAATTTGGGGATGACCTTGGGGTGGGGTTTTGGAAGCAAGAAACTTACCAATTGTTGATGAGTGGTGAGGATGAGGGTGATGTGTGGTGTGCTAGATTGGCTCCTTGTAGAGAGGGAAGGTGATTTTCGGGAGTGATGGTGAAAAAATGGGGCTGGGCGTCGAGTTTAGGGGAGGGGAGTGTTTTGGTGTGTTGAAACAAAAAAAAAAATCGAGGCTGTGCACTTTATACAAAAAAGTTCGACCACCTTGTGCGCGCCGGATTAGCTGTCGCGCGCCATAAGCATTTTCCGCTGTACCATTTTGTGGGGCGTGACTGCTTCCCTTACCAAGCTTGTTGTGCACTTGGCACATTTT
Organism: Rehmannia glutinosa; assembly: GCA_016081115.2. Lineage (NCBI taxonomy): Eukaryota > Viridiplantae > Streptophyta > Magnoliopsida > Lamiales > Orobanchaceae > Rehmannia > Rehmannia glutinosa. The sequence continues at coordinate 219,698 of JABTTQ020000449.1, read as the reverse complement.
TTCCTTTTTCGCTTTTTTTTTTATAGATATATATATATATAATTAGCGCACGTCTCGCACACGCACAAATAAGAAAAAGTCGGGGTGTGATGCAACTTGCTACTCCTAGAATGCAAAAACAAAAACAATGCAACTATGATGCAATTTAACGAAAGATAAAAAGAACTACTAAACTAAATCGATACTACGAAAGCAATAACCATGGCTTGGGTTGCCTCCCAAGCGCTAAATTCTGATCTTGACCCGGACTTTGTCGGTCAATCACGAATCTGCATCTCCGGCGGGAGATTGAGAATTTTCTGGGCTTCATCACCAAAATAGTGTTTTAACCTTTGCCCATTAACCTCAAAACGTCTTTGCCATCCTTACCTCGCCTTCAACGGCGACCGAACGGCGAAACACGCCGATGACAAACGGCCCGGACCATCTTGATTTCAGTTTTCCGGGAATAATTTCAGCCGAGAATTGAATAATAATACTGTTGGCGGAGAAATTCTCGCCTCAAAATCATTTTATCATGCCATTTTTTTGTCTTTTCTTTGTAGATTTTGGCATTCTCATAGGCCTCATTCCGGAATTCCTCCATCTCATCAAGTTGCAATAGCCTATTCTCACCCGCGGCCTTCAAGTCAAAATTCAGTTTCTTCACGGCCCAATAAGCACGATGCTCTAGCTCGACCGGCAAGTGACATGCCTTCCCAAACACCAAGCGATATGGGGACATACCAATAGGCGTTTTAAAGGCCGTTCGATATGCCCAAAGTGCATCATCCAACTTTTGAGCCCAGTCCTTGCGATTACAGCTCACAGTCTTCTCAAGGATTTGCTTCACCTCACGATTTGAAATTTCAGCCTGTCCATTCGATTGCGGGTGGTAACCTAAAGCAACCTTGTGCCTTACACCATACTTAGAGAGAAGGTTATTAAACAGTTTATTGCAAAAATGAGTACCTTCATCACTAACAATAGCCCTAGGAGTGCCAAAACGAGTGAATATGTGCTTGTGTAAAAATTTCAACACTACCTTGGCATCATTGGTAGGCGTAGCAATTGCCTCCACCCATTTAGAAACATAATCAACCGCAAGAAGGATATAGGCATGTCCAAATGAAGGGGGAAATGGACCCATGAAGTCAATCCCCCAAACATCGAACAATTCTACTTCCATCATGTTGGTGAGAGGTAATTCATGGCGTCGGGAAATGTTGCCAACTCGGCTGCACTTTTTGTCACAAAATGCACAAAAAGTATAGCAATCTTTGAATAAGGAAGGCCAATAAAAACAGTTGCAATACCTTAGCGGCCGTGCGGGTTGGCCCAAAATGACCACCATATGGGGCGAGAATGGCAATCTTTGTAAAATCTCCTCTACCTCCTCTCGAGGCACACAACGCCGGATAATCGAATCCGCACACCTCTTGAACAAAAGGATCATCCCATAAGTATGATTTAACATCATGCATAAATTTCTTCTTCGATGTGAAGTCAAATCCGGAGGCAAGACTCCACCACCGGATAATTCACAAAATCAACATACCATGGGAGATGAGCTTACTGCTGCAAAATACGCTCATCCGGAAAGACTCCTGAATAGGAACTTCAATTAGCTCATTGGGCTGGTCTAACCTCGATAAATGGTCGGCTACCACATTCTCGCTACCCTTCTTATCCGGATCTCAATATCAAATTCTTGAAGAAGGAGAATCCATCTAATCGATCGTGGTTTCGCATCTTTCTTCGCAAAGAGATACCGAATAGCAGCATGATCGTGTAAACAATGACCTTGGTACCCACCAAATAAGCCCGGAACTTGTCAAATGCAAATACAATCTGCGAGCATCTCTTTTTTCGTGGTGGTGTAATTTTCTTGGGCATCATCCAATGTTAGGCTTGCATAATAGATGGCCTTGAAAATTTTATCTCGTCTTTGCCCCAACACTTGCCCCTCTTTGCATAATCACTAGCATCACACATGAGCTCAAAGGGTGTGTCCAATCCGGTACCACCATAATAGGAGCGGAAATAAGTGCCTTCTTAATGTGCTCAAAAGCCAAACAAAGATCATCAAAACAAAAAGGCACATATTTCTCGAGAAGATTACATAAGGGCTTGGTTATTTTTGAGAAATCTTTAATGAATCGACGATAAAAACCAAGATGCCTAAAAACTCCGAATCCCTTTTACGTTTCTCGGAGGTGGTAATTTTTCAATCGCCACTATTTTCGCCCGATCCACCTCTAATCCTGCCATGAGATACTCTATGACCAAGTACAATGCCTTCTTTCACCATGAAGTGACATTTCTCCCAATTAAGCACTAAATTTGTGTCTTGGCACCTTTGTAGAACCAGAGATAAATTATAGAGGCAATGATCAAAAGAATTACCAAACACCGAAAAATCATCCATAAAAACCTCCATAATTTCCTCCACCATGCCATGAAAAATAGACATCATACATCTCTCGGAATGTGGTTGGTGCATTACACAACCCAAAAGGCATCCTTCTAATGCAAAGGTACCATAAGGACATGTGAATGTGGTTTTCTCCGATCCTCTGGAGCAATCGCAATCGATTATAACCCGAATATCCATCAAGAAAGCAATAGTAGTCATATCCGGCCAACCTATCCAACATCGATCAATAAAAGGTAAGGGAAAGTGGTCTTTTCGAGTGGCTTTGTTCGGTTTCTGTAATCTATGCATACTCGCCACCCGGTCACGTGCGTGTAGATATTAACTCATTATTGGAATTTTTCACCACATCATCCCCCTTTTTTTCTAACTACTTGCATCGGACTTACCCATGAGCTATCGGATATGGCAAAAATGATGCCACCTTAAGCCACTTAAGAACCTCGGCTTTAACTACTTCTTTCATTGCCGGATTAAGCCGTCTTTGGTGTTCAATAGATGGCTTGTAAGAGTCCTCCATGAGAATTTTATGCATCACTATAGAAGGGTGATTCCTTCAAATCGGCTATCGACCATCCCGGTCTTGCATTTATGCTTTCTCAAAATGCGCAACAACTTATCTAACTCCGGAAGGGGATAGAGAGGCGGAGACTATTACCGAATGTGTATCATTCTCTCCCAAAAATGCATACCGTAGATGTGTAGGAAGTTCCTTCAACTCCGGAGTGACCTTCGGGATTTCCTCAATGATTTGTATCTCCCAAACTCTCCTTCGAGACCCTTGCTTGTGTCAACTTTGTGTGGCATCAAGAGACAACACGTAATCCAATAAGTCAATGTCATCAAAATCATATTCCATACCTTGCACTAGGGATTGGGTGAGACATCTTTCCAGTGGATCCACAGTAATATGTCGAGCTATTTCTGAGCGAGCACACTGCTCCGCCAAGTCTATGAAATGGCAAGTGTGTTGTTCTTCTTGGAATTTCATCGCATTATAAATGTTGAACATCACTTCCTCTTCATTAACTCGCAAAGTCAGTTCACCTCGTTGAACATCGATTAATGCAACGACCGGTGGCCAAAAATGGTCTCCCCAAAATTAATGGAACCTCTCGATCCTCCTCCATATCCAGTACAACAAAGTCTGCCGGAAATATGAATTTATCCACCTTCACCAAAACATCTTCGATTACGCCTCGCGGATATGTAAGCGATCTGTCCGCCAATTGTAAGGTGATGGTGGATGGCTTCACCTCTCCAAGACCTAGTTTCCTGAAAACAGACAAAGGCATAAGATTAATGCTAGCACCAAGATCGCAAAGGGCTTTATTAAAAATAGAAGCACCAATTGTACAAGGGATAGTGAAACTCCCCGGATCTTTTAATTTCTGTGGTAGCTTCCTTTGCAAAATAAGCGCATTCTTCTCGTAAGCTTTTACAGTCTCGAACTCGCCCAACTTCCTCTTTTTCGACATCGCATCCTTCATGAATTTAGCATAATTAGGCATTTGCTCGAGTGCATCAAAGAACGGGATGTTGATGTGAATTTTCTTAAAAATTTCAAGAACTTGAAAATTGAGAATCTAGCTTCTTTTTTCAAATCTCGAGGGAAGGGGAGTGAGTTAGGCACTAGAACCGAGAATCAAGAATGGGAGCAGATTTAGGCTTGGTAGCCTCCGTCTGCTCGTTGCTCTGCTTATCTTCTTCTTGTTTCGACTCCTTCTCAATAGGTACTTCAGAATCAGAAGGATCCTCTTGGGTGGCATGAGATGGAAGCTTAGGAGCATCATATGCGATACCACTCCTCAACCGGATGGCTTTACAATGTTCCTTGGATTCACCTCAGTATTACTTGGAAAATTTTCTTTCTTCTGCTGAGAACTTATGGCGGTAGCTAATTGTCCCATTTGGGTTTCCAATGATCTAAGGTGTGTCTCCATAGTAGACATTTTTGTGCCCAAGTTATCAATCTGTGCATCGCTTCTATTCAGCCGATTTCTAGTCTCTCCAATAAATGTACCGAGTATTTCTTGAGCGATTGTTTCTTCTCACCTACGGTGCATTAGAGCTAGATGGATTGGTGTAACCCGGGTGGATTCAACACGTTTCTATTATTACTGTAGGAGAAGTTCTCATGATTGCGAAGTCCCGGGTGATAATGAGTAGGTAACTGAGTACCTCGATTGTTAAAACCTCGGTTATTCACATAGTTGGCTTGCTCGGCATCGAATGTTGCAACCTCCTGAACGGCCGCTGGTATTTCGGTCTGTTGCGATGTTCCACCCGAATTCATGATGGCCAGTTGTTTCGACAATGCTGATATTTGAGATGCTAATGCCTACATATGATCCGGCTCAAAGGACACCAACAACTTTCTTTGGTACTAATCATCGAGAAGGCCATTGATAGTTGTTTGTGGCCATTTCTTCAAGAAGAAGTAATGCCTCAGTCGGAGTTTTAGCCATCAAAGTGCCTCCTGCTGCTGCATCTAGTATTGTCCTCGTATGCCCGTTCAAACCATTGTAAAAGTACTGGACTCTCTGCCAGTCCGCATAACCATGTTGTGGGCATCTTCTCAACAGATCCTTATATCGTTCCCAAGCTTCATATAGTGGCTCAAAGTCGATTTGTTGGAATTGAGCTATCTCGCTTTTCAGTTGGAGCGTCTTGCTGGGAGGGAAGAACTTTGTCATGAATTTTTCAGTCAGATCGTCCCAACTAGTGATACTCCCAGGTGCGAACGTCAGAACCATGCACCTGGCTTTATCCGGGTGAGAACGGGAAAAGCCTCGGCTAATCGCCTCATCAGACACACCATTCATCTTGATGGTGTCACAAATCTCCAAGAATGTCGCCAAATGTGTATTCGGATCATCCACTGGACTCCCCCCAAACTGATTCTGCTGAACCATGCTTATGAGGCCTGGTTTCAATTCGAAATTATTTGCATTTATAGGTTGGCGCACAATTCCGGAGTAGTTCTGGTTCAAGGCGTAGGAAATAATCCCTGGATTGCCCTTTTCGGTGCATCGAGGTTGTGGTGGCATATTCACAACCCGATTTCCGTTATTCTCATTGTCTACAACGTCTGCCATTGCTCGATTAAATGCTTGCTTTGCTCTTCTTATTGCTCGAAGTGTCCGTTCATTTCTCGGATCAAAAGGAAGCAAATTAGTATTTTCAGAATCTCGCATAAACAAATAAATCAATGAGAAATACGAAATTATAACTCCTAAACTAGTCTAGATTAGTATTAAGACTACTTGGTAATAGTATTAGTTTAAAATAGGATAAAACAATCCCGAAGCGGCGCAAAAACTTGTTCGCGAATTTCTTACATAGCGTACGGTGTCAAGTTTTAGTATAGGTTTTGAAAGTAGGGTTATCGTCTCCACAAGGATTGTTATCGAATTTTATACTAAGTACTATAATTAAAATAGCTTAATTCTATCTAGAAATCGAAAAGAGATGGATTGTTTATTAAACTAAAAATTAAACTAAGAATTGGTTCGGACAAATTATCAAACACGTAGAAAATGAATTCTAGAGGGTTGATTTCACCTAGTTATCCCCTATGTTCTCAATCCGGTTTATAAATCACAAGTTATTAATCTATAAGCCAATATTCCTACCGTTTATCACTTCCTCTCTCGAGTGCCAAGTGATTATAGGTTCCAATTTCGATTTCGATATCTCTATAAAAATCATAAATTAAACCCTAATACGCTCAATGAATATTCATTCACCAACTTCAAAAGATTCATAAATCTCTCGATTCTATGAAACCTTACTAGGTTGTGCTATTCTAAGGTCATGTGTTCAACTACCTCTCTCGAAAGCGTCAAATTAAACACGCCAAACAATCTAAATTATTGATCGGATAATCCGGATGCAATCAAATCAAATAGCACAAATAGATTAATAAACATGCAAATTTCATTAACTAGAAATCAAAACATAGGTTCAAACATAAGTTACATCAATCCCTAGAAAAATAGGTTTAGTTCATAATGGATGTACAAAAACTCATGAAGAAGTAATTATACATTGATAGGGTTCAACAAAGATGCTAGAAAAATAATTCGAGAATGATTAAAGGAAGAATCTTCTTTGTTTCCGGAAGATAGATGCCTTGAATCTCGTCCCGAACTCTTTCTCCTTGCTCAAAATCGTCCCTTGTGCTCTCCAAAATGTCCAACCCCCTGTTTTTCGTCCCTTGTTCTATTTATAGGCTTAAAACCCTAAAAACTCCGTCCAAAAAGGCCCAAAATACATTCAAGCCCAAACGCAGCGCCGTAGCGCTAAATAAATGGCGCGTTTGTTGTGCGCCTCTCCCCCAAGCAATGCTTGTGCAATACCGGTTGTTGGATTGTGGATACGAGGGCTTCGACCATATGACCAAGACATTAGATGTTTTTGATGATTATCGAAGTGTAGCAACAGGATTAACATGTGGGTTGCGGATGGAAAAATGTCACCTGCCATTGGGAGGGGCACAGTTTGCTTACCGAACTTGACACTGAAATCGGTTTTGCATGTGCCTAAGTTGACATATAATCTTTTGTCAGTTAGTAAGTTAACAAAAGATATGAATTATATTGTGACGTTTTTCTCGTCTCATAGTGAATTTCAGGACCGTTCTTCGGGGAAGATGATTGGAATTGCTGAGAAGAATGATGGCCAATACTATCTCTCAGGAACTGGGGATTCCAATATACTTAAGTCTCACAATAAAATTTCCATGTCAGTTGTTTCCAATTCTGATGTTATGTTATGGCATCAACGCTTGGGGCATCCAAGTTTTTCCTATATGATAGTTTTGTATCCAAATCTTTTCATTAATAAAAATAACATTGCATTTTATTGTGAGCATTGTGTCCTTGCCGAACAATCCAGAGCCAATTATCCACCACACACATACAAACCCTCAAAACCTTTCCAGTTGATTCATAGTGATATTTGGGGCCCATCTAGGATAAATAATTTAACTAGAACTCACTGGTTTGTCACTTTCATAGATGACCATACTCGGGTATGTTGGGTGTATCGATGAAAGATAAATGAGGCATTCTATTGGTTCAAGCAATTCCATAAATTTGTCGAAATATTTTCGAAATTAATATAAGTATCCTTAGAACTCGATAATGGGAGGAGTACTTCTCGAATGAATTTAGCCAATATTTAGGGACTAACGGGATACACCATCAAAGTTCTTGTGTTGACACACCTAACCAAAACGGGGCTGCAAAAAGAAAAAATTGTCATTTGTTGGAAGTTGCTCTATCAATAATGTTCACTAGTTCTGTTCCAAACTCCAACTGGGGGGAGGCTATTCTCACGTCAACATATTTAATAAATCGTCTACCCTTAAAAACACTTAAATTGAGAACTTCTTTGAGTGTACTTCTAGATCACTTTCCAAATCTCAATTTTTTCAATTCATTGTCCCCAAAGATATTTGGTTGTGTTGTCTTTGTCAACAATAGACAAACGAGTTGTAGCAAACTTGATCTGAGGGCCTTCAAATGTGTATTTATCGGCTACTCTCTAACTCAAAAAGGGTACAGATGTTACTCTCCCACTCTTAAGAATTTTTTTGTGTCGTTCCATGTGACCTTTTTTGAACATATGTCGTTCTATACCAACACCCATCTCCAGGGGGAGAATTTTGATGAAGACGGCCATTAGGATCCTACTGTATCCCTTACAATATCACAATATGTCCCACTTTTGTCCATGAATTCAGCCCTCATTGAACCAGAAAATGTCACTATCCATGCATCTCCAGAAAACTCCAATCCAGATCATGTTTCTATACCTAACCTTATTTCAAGTCATTCTTCAGACAACCGATTCTTGAGAGACCTCTTCAAGTTTACTCTCGAAGGCCAAAAGCTCCTCAAAGAAAACTATCAATGAACCAAGAACAAGGTCCTCAAGAAATGGAGAGTGACTTGGCCGATTGCTATACGGAAAGGGTAAGGTCATTCACTAAACATTCCAATTTTCGACCCACAATAAGTTATATCTTTGAATATAAAGCCTTTATGGCGAAGATTGGCATGTGGTTGTTCCCAAAAATATCTATGAGGCTTTAAAATATCCAAAGTGAGTGAAAGTTGTGCGAAAGAAATACAAGCATTGCATGATAATGGAACTTGGGAAATAGTTGACTTACGAGAGGATAAAAAGCGATTGGTTGCAAGTGGATTTTGCAATGAAATATAAAAATGCGAGATGGAAAGATAGAAAGGTCTAAAGCTCGATTAGTGGCACAGGGCTTCACACAAACATATGGGATAGATTATGAAGAAACGTTTGCTCTAGTAGCAAAGTTCAACTCAATTCATGTACGGTTATCTTTGGCAGCAAATCTAGACTAGGAACTTCACCAATTGGATGTAAAAAATGCCTTCTTGAATGGCAATCTTGAAGAAGAAGTATATATGAAGACTTACGTTCGCAATTTCTTACACAAAGCGTACGGTGTCAAGTTTTAGTATAGGTTTTGAAGGTAGGGTTATCATCTCCACAAGGATTGTTATCGAATTTTATACTAAGTACTATAATTAAAATAGCTTAATTCTATCTAGAAATCGAAAAGAGATGGATTGTTTATTAAACTAAAAATTAAACTAAGAATTGGTTGCACAAATTATCAAACACGTAGAAAATGAATTCTAGAGGGTTGATTTCACCTAGTTATCCCCTATGTTCTCAATCCGGTTTATAAATCACAAGTTATTAATCTATAAGTCAATATTCCTACCGTTTATCACTTCCTCTCTCGAGTGCCAAGTGATTATAGGTTCCAATTCTGATTTCGATATCTCTATAAAAATCATAAATTAAACCCTAATACGCTCAATGAATATTCATTCACCAACTTCAAAAGATTCATAAATCTCTCGATTCTATGAAACCCTAGGTTGTGCTATTCTAAGGTCATGTGTTCAACTACCTCTCTCGAGCATCAAATTAAACACGCCAAACAATCTAAATTATTGATCGATAATCCGGATGCAATCAAATCAAATAGCACAAATAGATTAATAAACATGCAAATTTCATTAACTAGAAATCAAAACATAGGTTCAAACATAAGTTACATCAATCCCTAGAAAAATAGGTTTAGTTCATAATGGATGTACAAAAACTCATGAAGAAGTAATTATACATTGATAGGGTTCAACAAAGATGCTAGAAAAATAATTGAGAATGATTAAAGGAAGAATCTTCTCTATTTCCGGAAGATAGATGCCTTGAATCTCGTCCCGAACTCTTTCTCCTTGCTCAAAATCGTCCTTGTGCTCTCCAAAATGTCCAACCCCTGTTTTTCCGTCCCTTGTTCTATTTATAGGCTTAAAACCCTAAAAACTCCGTCCAAAAAGGCCCAAAATACGTTCGGAGGCCCAAACGCACGCGTGCCTTGTGCTGGTTGTTGGCGTTGCAGGCATACATTGTTGTCCCACACGCGTCTTTATGCCAGCGCCGCCGCGTGTGCAGTACGCGCCCTCGTCCTCAAACGTTGTACCAATTTCGACCCGGCACAAGGGCGCGGGGTTTTTAGCGCTAACTACGCCGATCTTGCTCGATATATTTCCGCTTTTTAGCTCCCATAATGCGATCTTCACCACCCAAACACGTTTTTAATCGTTTTTAACCGATTTCGGCTATCAAGATCAGTCTCGATTCTCGAACGACAACTAATGACACAAACTCGACTCAAACGACACTAAAATACCCGAAAACAACGCAAAATCCTCGTCTAGAGTACTCAATACGTTGGTATAAAAACCAACTTAACAACTTCACCTGGATTTCAGTTAGAAAATGAAAAATCTAAAGTTTGCAGATTAAAAAAATTAATATATGGTCTGAAATAGTCTCCACGTGCGTGGTTCACCAGATTCAGTTCAACTCTTACTCGATTGGGGTACACTCAAGCAAAGGTTGATCACACTATTTTCATTAAGGAGGGAATAGTTAAAAAAAGGGTCATTCTTATTATGTATGTAGACGATATCATAATCACTGGTGATGATAATGTTGAGATCCAGAAGCTCAAGAATCAACTGAGTGAAGAATTTGAAGTCAAAGATTTAGGACCCTTGAAATATTTTCTTGGCATGGAAGTTGCTAGAAGTAAAGAGGGTATTTTTCATTTCTCAGAGGAAATACATACTTGATTGGAAAATTAGGGTGCGAATCAATAGGGACTCCACTTGAAAAAAGCTGGAAGAGAAAGATTAAAGATGATGAGCCTTCAATTGATGTAGGAAGATACCAACATCTGGTTGGCAGATTGATTTACTTATCTTTCACACGGCCTGACATTACATATGGTGCGAGCGTTGTGAGTCAACACATGCATTCACCTACTACAAAACATCTTGATGTTGTTAATCATATTTTCAAATATCTTAAAGGAACTCCAGGAAGAGGACTAATGTTTCTAAAGAGTGAGTCCAAAAGTATTGAAGGATATGTTGATGCAGACTGGGCTGGAAGTGAAGATTGTAAGTCAACTTCTAGATATAGCGCTAAGTTGTGGGGCAACCTGGTCATATGGAGGAGCAAGAGACAAACAATGGTGGCAAGAAGTAGTGCTGAAGCATAATTTCGAGCTATTGCACAAGGAATGTGTGAGGTTATATGGCTAGAAAGGTTGATGCAAGACTTGAAAATCACATTCTGCACTCCGATTAAATTGCACAGTGATAGCAAATCTGCCATCAGCATTGTGGACAATCCAATCTAACACGATCGAATGAAACATGTCAGAGTTGATCAAAGTTTTATCGAGAACGAACTTGAAGAAGGAGGCATCGATTTGTGCTACATTCCCACTAATGCTCAAGAAGCAGATATCTTGACAAAAATTCTACCAAAGCCAAGTCATGAAAGACTTCTCAGCAAGCTTGGAATGCATGATATCTATTCCTAAGCTTGAGGGGGAGTGTTGGAGATTCTATTATATTCAGTCAATCAATTGAATAATTATTTACTGTATCTTTCATTTATTCTTTGATTTGGTCAGAATAGGATAACATGATTTAGGGGATTTTGTAGTATTAGTCTGCATAAATCTTGGGATTCATTATTTATAGTAGATGATATTATGAGTGTATATATTCTGTAACTGATATTGAGTTATGCAGAAAAAAACTTTCAAGTTCCCAATTATTATTGTTTCAGAATAAAACTCCTGAATACTCATAGCCTTTTGTTTCAAAGCACGAATATCAACCTCCAATTGATATTGTCTCGCAAAGTTGGATTGTGTATACAACCGTGCCAGATGGTCCCAAACTTCCTTTGCAGTCTCATATTTTGCCAACTGAGCCCCTACAGATTGCGAAACCGAAGTATTGATCTAAGTAATAATCTTTGAGTTATCCGCTTCCCAAGCCTCCAACATATTCGCACCATCCGAATCAAGTTTCGTAAGTTTAACCTTTGCCCCACTAACATAACCCCACATAGATTTACCTCGCAGAAATTTTTTCATGACATAACTCTAATATGAATAATTTTTCCCATCTAACTGCACGCTAATTGACTGAAGAAGGTCATCTTTACGAGTAGCCATGGAGAACGAAATAAAGAAGAAAAACACCAAATCTTAACCTAAAAACAAGTAAAAACTAACCAAATTGGAACCCAAAACTAGCGATAATGTTCGACCGTTAAACACCAAAATTAATCTAGCGATGCTCACAAGAGCAAAATATCAATTGTAGAGTAGCAAGTTAACCAAAGTCATCCCTCACGGAAGACTTAGCCGGCAAATAATTATTATGCAACACAATTAATAGAAAATACATCTTAAACACTCTAACAAGATTTGTGATTTTAATTAACTAAAGAAAAATAAATAAAAAGACCAAATTAAAACTAAACACAATTATTCCCGGAGAAAATGATATGGATAAACGTCTAGGATTTCGGAATCATCTCATCAAACTTGCAAGCAGAATATCAACTAATTGGTCATATGATTAACAACTATAACAAACGGGTAAAAACTAGGCCTAGATCTGATAACTCACGTATTCACAGATTAGGTTTATCCATAACTAATTTGCTATTTTCATTAACCAAGTTAGATAATACATCTCTGATTAATATCTAACCGTCTGAATAAATTTAGTCCAGGAATAATATCTTCTCTCGATCTCAATTATTCACTCAAAACAATCAAAAGTTGGCCAAACAATTAATCATCAAGTAAAGTTATTTATTCAGGAAAGCAAATCTATTATTCAATACTCATGCTTGTTTGTTTGAATCAAATAATCATAATCCTAGAATAAAGAAGTTAGTTCATGCTTGGGGATGAGATCATAATCTCAATTGAAGGAGAGAAAATGATCATAAACATCATCATGCAACAATAATAATCACCCAACAATTGAAATCACATAAAAGAGAAGAAGAAATATTGCGGTTTGATTAAGCCACAAAATAACTTCAATGCGAAGAACCCAAGCAATCCCAATATTGAATAAAAGAGAAATAACAAAATCTAAGGTTTAAAAGTGCTAAGTAATGAAGTGTTCAAAAATAAGGGCTCCAAAGTCTTATTTATAAGCTTATAATCCTATACAAAGTGGGAGAACTCAAAAAGGGAAGAAAAATCGCGTAATTTGGGCAAAAAGTCACCGATGCCCGACCATGCAGCCTGTTGTCAGCCGTGCGCGACCACTCACCCTCAAATCGTCCGAATTTGCTCTTGGGTCCTTCATATGAATTGCAGCTCTGTCTCTTAGCTTTCCATAGATACTTGAATGACCTCAATATCAATTTTCTAGGGAGAGTTATGGCCACAATACTAAAACGTATCATTTCCAAAATTTCAATACATTATTTCCACTTGCACATGATTTTAATCCATCCAAACGTCTTCATTTGCATTTAGTAGTAGAAAATAGACATTGTAGAACTTTGTATTAGCTTTCTAATGGTACCTAAATCATGTAAATTGGACTTTGGACGAAAATATTATGTTCAAAATACGACGACTGTTGCAGTTGCGTAAAATGACTTTTTAACATTTCTTGCTCCAAAACTTGTTTTTTCCACCAAAACTAGAAAATCAATAAAATAACACAACATAACACTAAAACATGCAAATACAAATAAAACACACCAAAAATATGCACAAATCATCACACAAAACACTCAAAAAAAAACATGCAAAACAGATAACAAAACAAAATGGAACCAAAAAACGAGCAAAAAATGGGACAAGCAGAAAAAAGAACGGAATGTTTTTTTTACAGCTGAAAGTTCGATCCGCGAAAGATGTGGCAAAGATTAAAAATCTGGCTACTGATATCATGTTGAAATCAAATAATCCATAAAATATTGAGAGAGAAAATAAATACTTGTATTCTTATTATGCAAAACCAATTATCACGAGCTTGTAGCTCAAGTGGTATCGCTAACCCTTTGTAAGGGTATTGACCAGGGTTCGAACCATGTATCTTTCAGTTTCTTTGAAGTGGTATCTTTCAAGTGGTATCGCTCACCTTCCAACTACTATTCCCAACTTATTAAAAAAATTAGGCAAAACCAATTACAAAACAAAGAAAGAGAAACTTATATAGGCGACTGGAAAATCTAACTTTAAAAAGACTAGAAGTCCTAACCATAAAAGGACTAAAACTAAATAAGGAATCTGCATATACATTATATTTTAATAAACAAAGTAATAATATTTTTAATATTATTACTACTCCATTATCCTATTTTGAATTGGGGAAATTACATGGAATACGCTGATTTTTATACCCTTACCACACAATATGCTCCAGTTACTCTTGTACCTATTTTTTTTCCTTTTGTACCTAATTTTTTTTTTACGCTCCTTGCTATTTTTTTGATTTTTTTTTATGTTTTTCGTTTTTTTTTTGTTCCTGCATTGTTTTATATGTTATATAAGTTGTTTCTAGAGCTGTCAATTTCGGCCCGACCCGATAATAGCACCGAACTGGGCTCTGATTTTAGAGGCCCGAAATGAGCGGACTTTTTTGGCCCGAAAAACCGGCCCGGCCCCATTGCCCTGATTTTTTTTAGTGCATTTCGCGGGTTGGGCCGGGCTGGGCTCAAGAAACGCGGCCCGATCACTTTTGGCCCGGGTCCTACGACCCGATTTTTTTTTTGGCCGGTACCGGCCCGGCCCAACCCATTTGACACATCTAGTTGTTTCGATGTTGTTTAAATTTATTTCTTTGTTATTTCTATGTTTTTTTTGTTGTTTCGATGTTTCAAAACAACTTTAACCTATTTTTTATGCTGTTTTTTATTCATATATTATTTTGTACATTGTTTCTATTATTTCGGTGTTGTTCTATAATATTTTTAATGTTATTCTAATAATTTTTTTGTTGTTTTCATGTAGTGTTCAAAGTGTAAATACAAATTTTTTTTACCTATTTTTAAGCTCTTTTTATTGATGTGGTGTTTTAAATATTTTTTAAATTATTTTTGGGTTGTTTCCATACCCTTTTTAATGTTGTTCCGATGTTTCTTTGTTGTTTCAATGAAGTTTTCGATGTTTAAATACAATTTTTACCTATTTTTATTAAAAGAAACATGTTAGAAACAATGTTGAAACACAGAAACATATTTGATACATGTTAGAAACAATGTTGAAACAAAGCGTAAAAATATCCGGGATTTTTTGCTGGAGCATATTGTTGTGTAAAAAAAAAGGGCGGGAGCGTAAATTTAGATAAAATTGTACCGGGAAGCGCAAAAGACTGACATTAACTAAAAAATGTGGGTATTTGTGTCAATTGCCCTTTTGAATTAGTATAAATTATATATATAATTATTAAATTCAAAGTTTTGTCATTTTTTACAACCGCTTCTTTAGTATTCATTTTCTAACTCTGTCTCTCAAGTGAAAATGTCGAACAATATATTTGTGATTTTTTTGTCAAAAAATGTGCATGTGAGACATAAGAGAAGAATGAATGTTGTTGTGTAATACATTGGGGAAAAAAATGTTCATTTCAATATTTTAGCGAGTACAGTTAGCTATAAATATAACAGAAAAGACTGTAGTATAAAAGTTGCTTTGAAAATGGATATTACCAAATATACAATAGAATAACAACAGAAATACCTTCTCAAAAAAAAAAATACCAAAAAACAATTCTTTAAATAATGGCATAAAATACCAAGAAAATACTTTTTTTAGCCTTTTGCTTGCATTGATAAAAATATAATAAACCAATTGATGGACATCAGATCCAAACCAAAGGCCCACGACCCACTACATGTTAGATGTGGTACTATTATGGAAGGAGCTATAACTTATAATTGTATCAACAATTCTTTTTAAAAGGTTCAATTTTCACTAGCGTGATAAATTTACAATCCGCCCTATTAGTTAAAAAGTATGCATGATATGCGACCATCTTATAGATTTAAATTTATGAAACAGATTTTATAAAAAACACAAAATATAAATTATTTTCATGGAATTGGGTTTTGGATGAAATTATATTTAAATGTAGGATATATCTAACGGATATAATATATGAGACAGTCTCATACAAGTTTTTGTTTTATTTAAAAATGAAAGCCTTGTTTATTTTTCAAGAATCTAACCAAGTTCCACTAATAGGATATTATAAATTGCAGAAATTCATCAATATATTATTTTAAATATTTTAATAATTCAATTATGAAATTAGATCTAACATCTTGTCAGTTTAAGAACATCTGGACAACAAAATATTTTAAATACACATTTTTTTTAATAAGTTGGGAGTATTGGTTGGATGAGATGAGATAAATTTCAAAGAAACTGAATGATATCGGGTTCGAACCACGATCAACACCCTTATAAAGAGTAAATGATACCACTTGAATCACAAACTCGTGATTTTAAATACACATTTTGATTAAATCTTAGATCTAAAATATTTCCTCCTAAGACATGCAAAACCTCACACCCTTTAATTCTACTAGGTTTCCTTTTTGGGCTGAGAGTAAGTTAAGGCATAGGTGTCATTATACAAAAAATATAATTGGGGAATAGGAACTTGAGTGTTCTTTTGGGATATTGAAGAAGGGAAATTATTTCAAAATATTAATACTGAGTTTAGCATTGAATAATCAATAAATGTTTAGCACGCATTAAATATACATTGATGAGGCTCTTTCCTACCTTAACATGGATTTGGCAATGACAGAATACTTTAGTGACTTAGAGGTGTTTGGCTGAGCTTATAAGCTCTTAAAAATAGCTTATAAGATGTTTAAGAGCTTATGAGCTCTTAAAATGTGTTTAGTAATTTTTTTCAAAAGAGCTTATAAGCTCTAAAAAAAGATGTCGAGAGAGCTTATAAGCTCCTAAAAAAAGTACCTCCACCCCAACTTTTTTTTAAAAGAGCTTATAAGCTCTTTATTTTAAACATTCAAAAGATAAAAATATACTTAATAATTTTATAAGATATAAAAACATCTTATAAGCTCAACTATCTTGTTTTTTATCCAAACACTTTGACAACATATTTTTAAAATAAGATCTAACATCTTATAAGCTCCTAAAATAGCTTATCGGATGTAGGAGTTTATAAGATGTTTTAAATAAGCTTAGCCAAACATCCTCTTAGTTGAGATCGATCGTGGGTCTAAGTCTCTAAAAGCATCCCAAAAGACTATTCAAATGAAAATTCATCTTTATTTTGAAAAATTGTCTACCAAAAATCATTTCCAACAAATTTTTTTATTTAAATATTTAAATTTAGAGAATGGATTTTCACACTCCAAATTAGAAAAGACAAAACAACTCTTTATAATTAATTGTAGAGTGCCTAGGTTTTTTTAGCACCTGCCATAATGTCAAAATATTTTTTAGTCATTTTTTTCAAAAACATACTTTTTAGTCATTTGACTACGTAAATAACCCAATTTGCCCTTGAGTCAATTTAATTATACCAAGATCTCGTAGCTCAGGCATCGTAGCTCTAACTTCGACATTGTAGCTCGAGAATTCGATACTGTAGCTCAGTAGCTCGACACTGTAGCTCGTAACTTGACACTGTAGCTTCGTAACTCGACGTTGTAGCTCGTAACTCGACACTGGAGCTTGTAACTCGACATTGTAGCTCGTGGCTTCGACATCGTAGCTAACTAACTAACTCGATATCGAGCTCTGATAACTTCGATGGCGTGGAACGAGCTTCGTGTCCACACTTCGCATTTTCTCGTTCTTTCTTCGTCGTAAGATTGGACTGAAATGTTTAATATCTATACAATTTTTTGTCTAATAAACGAAATATCGAAGGAGCTTAATACCATTTTTGAGATACCCGTAAACGAACTGCCGGAAGTATTTGCCGAATTTTTTTAAAAAAATTTGAAAGAGAGAGTAGAGGAGAGAGGAAAATAAGTGAAAGATAAAGAGAAATAAATCAAACATCAAACAAGCATGCTAGAAGGGTATGAATGCCTTTTGTTCTACCAAAATGGCTAAAAAACAATTGTGTTTAAAAGATGGCTAATTTTCATTTTTTTCATTATAGAAGTGGTCATTTTGACCCATTACCACATTAATTGTATTAGTAATCTTGCACTTTTAATTACCTTTTTGAATGACACTTTCTAAAAACAACACGAATATTGAAAAGAATTTCAAAATTAATTCCCAAATTCCATGTATAATAAATTAATGTTGGGAAAAGAGAAAATTAAGAGTCAAATACAAAGAGAGTATTGGAAGATGTCAAAATCTTCACTCTTTAATTAAATTTTAAGATGCTCTTTTATTTTCTAAGAGATGCTCTGTAAATTTAAAGAGTCTTTTGAGAATGCTCTAAGGTTTTAAAGTCGATGGGTCTAGACCCTAGTGTGGGTAATTAGTCTTATTACACTCAGTCAGTCAGTCCCACGCATACTCTGCAATGTATAATATATATTTTAGTATAATTTACTTAAAATCTTCTTTTATTTTATTTTAATTTAATTAATCACTTAATTAGAAGATAAATTCATGTTAGAGTGTTCATAATTTATGTTGATTCTTGATTATTGAGTATAACGTTGTATTAATTTCATTATATTAGATATTTCCTTGATGTTTTATGTGTTGTTTTGAAGGTATAAATCTATAAGTTTTGCCATATATAAATGTATGTAAAATTGTAAATAAAAAATTAGACAAAGACTTGATTATATCGTCTAACGAGTCGTTCCGTTAGGCGAATTCAACCCGATCCGGGTTTTTGTAATTTTATGCACATGTGGTATTTTTGTAATATTTTGGGGTGGTGCCATAGGATTTACTGGACCGGTGACTTTTTTTTGTAATATTATGGGCCTTTAAAAGTATTATTTCTCCCCCAAAAAGTATTAATAGTACATTTGAAAAGTATTAGTAGTGCATCCGAAAAGTAATAGAATCCCCTTGAATAATATTTTGAGTAGCTCTCATGAAAAGTATTTATTTTTTACTTTTTACCTCAAAAGTATTAGTAATCCACCTAAAATGTTAATTGTCCCTTGAAAAGTATTAGGCAATGACATAATATTAGACAACTCTCAAAAGTATTGGGTTTTTCATTAAAAAGTATTAGCAATCTCTTAGAAAAGTATTAGTAATTCTTTAAGTAATTTTATTAGTAATCCTCATGAAAAGTATTGGTTTTTTCGTATTCTTCCTAAAGCGTATTAATAATCTTATTGAAAAATATTTGTTTTTTCGATTAAAGGTATTTTAGTATTTCTCCTGAAAAAGTATTAGTAGCCCTCCCAAAAAGTATTAGTATCTCTCCTAAAAAGTATTAGCAACGACCTGCGGATATTATTGTTGTGGTGTTAGTGGTTGTGCGGGTCAATAGACAGATTGACTGCGGGCAGGGTATTTGAATTCGTCTAACGAATTAGATCCGTTATACGGTCTGATAGAGGACTAACCCAAAAAATTAATATTTGTGGATCCAAAAGATTACTGGATATAGATTTGGGATGGGCTGGGGTGGGGGCAAATCTTAGGCCCAACTTTTCCAATCACTAATTAAAAAAAGCACTTCTTAGCTTTTTGCTGGAAAAAGTCATATTGTAGTGTTTGCGAATAATAACTTCCACTTCTGATTATGTTTCATTCAACCAGACTCTAAAAGCGGGGAGAGGGGTGTTTTAGGTTTCTGTTATTGCTTCTAGTTTGACTTTTACAAAAAAAAATGTATTTTTCCAACTTTTTCGCCAAACACTCTCAACTTCTAATTCTCAATTTATCATTCAATTTCCAAACACTACCAACTTCTAATTCTGAACTATTTTTACTTCTACTACAATAAATCACTTCTTCTGAAAGCATAAGTTTTTGCAAACACTCCCGATCTCGAGTTTGTGTACCTAATTTAATTCATATTGATTAGGAAAAACGGCTTTTGACACAATTGCCCCACTTTTTGGAGACAATGACAACTTTTTATGCTTCCCGGTACTTTTTTGGACAAATTTTCGCTCCCGCCAAAATTTTCGGACTTTTTTACGTTGTTGTTTCAAGATTATTTCGAACATATTTCAAACATGTTTCTTTCAATAAAATTTCAAGAAAATTTTGCCCCGTTAAATAGTCCATTTTATACTCGAAATTTTATAAAAACTAAGATATATACACATAAAACAACACATATTATAACTAGGGATGGCGGCGGGACGGGTAGACGCGGTACCCACTCGCCCAGACCCTAATGGGACGGGTATGGGTAGTCTTTTCAAATTTGGGATGGATATGGTATGAGAAATTAGTACCCATTTATATATGGGTAGGATATAGTTTTAATCCTCGGATACCCACCACTACCCGAACCCATTTACCCTTAATAACTTCCATTTATTTTTTTCATCCAACATTATATATTTCTTCATAAAAGTCCAACATAAATTTTTATTTTGTACAAAGAATAAATAAAGTTGTTATTTATTTTGAATCGTGATCATATCAACTCTATTTTATCTTTGCAACTTGATAAAACTATAGGTCGATGGTGTAGTTTTATAAATTAAATGATGTATTAGTGTTGATTCTTCAATTTTAAGGAATGTATTGGTTACATCCGTATTTATGTGATACTTTTGATTTAGTCGATGAATGACGATAACTGTAGTGACCTACAAAATTCAAATAGTTAATTGTTATATTTATTAAGAATTTAGCATATTAGCATTTTCTAATAAAATAATTAGTTTTTGGTAGGTGTCCATTTAAATAGTTATTTAAATATTCATATAATTATAAATTTTTATATAAATAAACGGGTTTTAGACGGAGTACGGGTAGTACGCGGGTATCGTGAAATGTATTTGGGTTGGAGTACGGGTAATAGATGTAGTTTTTAATCGGGTTTGGGATGGGTACGGGTAGTATAAATATTATAGGGTTCGGGTATGGATAACCTTAAATGGATGGGTATCATACCCATTGCCATCCCTAATTATAACCAAATAAATTAAAAATATTATAGAAACAACATGAATAAAAACACAATTCAATTTTTGATCAAATGCATGAAAACATAGAAAACATGGAAACAACCAAGAAACAATATAAAACAAACCGTAAATAATATACAAAGCACTATATGAGCAAAAATAGTTAAAAATAGGTAAAAAAAAAATTGCATTTAAACTTCGAAAACTATGCGGAGACAACAATGAAACATCGAACAACATTAAAAAACGGTATGAAAATAACCTAAACACCATAAAAATATTATAAATACCACATGAATAAAAAGAGCTTACAAATAGGTAAAAACTGTATTTACACATTGAACACTACATGGAAACAACAAAAAATTATTTGAACAACGTTAAAGATATTATAGAACAACACTAAAACAATATATAGAAACAATGTACAAAATAATACATGAACAAAAAATAACATAAAAAATAGGTAAAAATTATTTTGAAACATCGAAACAACAAAGAAACAACATAAAAATAAAGAAACAAATTTAAAAACATCGAAAT
Source organism: Rehmannia glutinosa (assembly GCA_016081115.2). Lineage (NCBI taxonomy): Eukaryota > Viridiplantae > Streptophyta > Magnoliopsida > Lamiales > Orobanchaceae > Rehmannia > Rehmannia glutinosa. The sequence continues at coordinate 198,280 of JABTTQ020000449.1, read as the reverse complement.
AACATATATAACGTATAAAATAATACAAGAACAAAAAAACGTAAAAATAATCAAAAAATATGCAGGATCATAAAAAAAGGAAAACAATAGGTACAAAAATGATAGGAGCGTATTTTGTGATATGTTTACCTGGAAAGAGGGTATTTTATGTAATTTCCCCTAAGAGAAAAGTGCTTGCCGTTTTCTTATGGTACTAATTTAAATCGTCATGAATATAGTCCACTCCAACTTATTTTTTAAAGGAGATCATTATTTAACAAACTCCTTTAATTTGATGATTTTAATAAAAAAAAACTTTTCATTGATAATATCTTAAATTCTCCACAATCTTGTTTTATTTAAACATTTTTTTAAATAAGATCTAGAATCCCATAAGCTCCAAAGAATATCATATAATATAAAAGTTTATAAGAATTTTTATATAAACTCTAAAATTAAATATTCTACAAATGAACTCTTAAACCATACTCATATGTGTTTGTTACTAGGGGTGTCAATTTGGGTTGGGTCCGGTTCGTGGGTCCGTGTAAGAAACAAATGGCCGGACCCGACTGTTTAATTATTCGTGTCGAATCTTGAACCCATACCGACCGCTTATTTCACAGGTAACCCTGACCGACCCGCGTAACTCTAATAAAATTATTTTTATATACATTTAATAGTTTTCATTGAATAAATTTATTTTTTTAAATCAATCACTATCATACACTATTCAATCAATAAAAATATCACAATTCACAACATACAAAAAGAAATAACATAATTGCATAAATAACATAACATATTAATCATATTTTAAGGACAATATTAAAAAGACATGCATAATAATAACAAATACATAATTAAGGAGGTTTTATCATTTAATTTTTAAGGATATGTCTTGTTTGTTGTTTTTCTTACAATTAATTATTTACTTAATTTTCTTTTAAATTCACAAACGGGTTAGACGGGTTAAATGGGTCATAGTAGGTTGACCCGAACCCGACTGTTTAATTAGCGGGTTATTCGGGTTCGACCCAATTTCGGCCTGGACACGGCTGGACCCATACCCATTAATTTCGTCTTAGGTTCGTGTTGGGCGGGGCGGACCTATGTGTTATAGAAGGGCCCCCCCCAATATATATTTTTTTCATTTTTCATATGTAGAATTTGGTATAATTTTAATTTGGCCCCCTCATTTTTTTAAGAATGGAAAATTATGTCAATTTTGGATTGTAACCTATGTATTTTGGGATTTTTAATGATGAGTATTGACATTGTATTTAATACAAATATATAATATATTTTGAATTTTATTATATAAAAAAATATTCGATCTTCCATTTTTGGCCCCCTCACTACCGAATCCCTGTTCCCGCCTGTCGGGTCATGTGTCGGCCCGAGATTGATTGACCTATTTGTTACACATCATTCATGTCTCTCCCCCCTACCTTTTATTTATCATTTGAAACCAAGGAAAAGAAAATCTCCAGTTGACAAAAAAAATCGCAAGTGTAATTGTATCAATCTGAGGTAGTCAACTTGTTCAATAACACTTCTTTCTTCCATAGATAGAATGAATCTTACGTATTGGGAAATTGGGGACTAAATTTATGATTCGGTACTCTTATTCAACGTTGTCGACAGACGGACTAGCCGACTAGAGGCCAAAACCAAGGCAATTCTAAGTATAAAATACGAGAACAAGTTGAAACCTATAGCTGAAAAGTGAAAGTGTGAACATATAGAATATTTCAGTGTTCATAGCTGTAAAACTTTGTTTTGATACTGTTGAATATAGAATATTTTGTCTCCACCGCTGAAGGAGACAATGGCTAAGGGCTTTTTTTTAATGCTCGAGGATTTTAATATAAAAATTTTAAATTTATAATAACAAATTTATTAAATATTTTTGGGTAGTTCATATCCTTCAGCTCATATTTTGAGTTATTTATTGTGTCAGATTTAAGTTCATCTTACACGAGTCATTTGAAATCGTTTTCCCAAATTTTCCTTCCAAATCCAAATCATTTTATCCAAATTTAACATTTTAAATAAATATTATATGACTCCTGACTCCATGAGTATTATTCACTTTTCAAAATAAGATAAAATAACACGATCTGATCCACACAATTTGAATATGTTTCGAACGAGTATTATTCGTTTTTGCTTGGCTCTTGCATACAAGCTATAATCCACCTATGTGCACCATCAATTTGGGATGTATTGACGCGGGCGACTAGCGTCCACTTAAGAAGTATCGTCCGTTTTGACAGTTTGACCAACCTTACAATTTTATTTGAAAAATAATTCCTTAACTAAAAAAAAAAGAAACTCTACTTTTACTTCTAAGTCACGATCCACTCGCTTAGTATATGTATATCTCGTTGCTGATTGTTTTAATGGAAGAATCAAAGATTAGGTGATACTTGCACATCATTTCTTTAAGAGATGATTGGAATTATCCTTTTGTTGGGGGCACCATGGTTGAGGTGGCACACCCCACCGACACAACTTGACGTACACCACATGGAAATTGGAATTAGGTACTTGCACTACTAGTACCCACTTTGTTGTCTTGATTATTCTTCTATCTTATATATGAATGGAAAATTTAATGCTATCTTGTAATTTTCATTTTTTTTTGTTGGGTAAAAATGGAAGGTTTACTGTTTCAAAAAATGGCTATGTGTTTGGATGTATTTGGTTTAGTCGAGGCATGTATTTGATACAGTCTCTGCAAGACGAAAATGCCCCGTATACTAAGTGCTTATGGTTCTGGTGCTCATCCCTAAGATACGACTTTTCTATTTCGAACTTACAGCACTCGTAAACTCGAAACTACAGAGAACAAAGGAAGTGAATGAAATTTTCAAGCTTTTGAACTGGAGGTAATGTCAATATGCTCTAATGCAATGACCGATTATTAGGTTGATATCTTGTGTTTTTCGTATGTAATTTCATCTGCAGCGGGTTCTAATTTATAGGCATCAGGTGCCCGTACGAAAAGATCATGTCTCAATGTTTCGACTTGATGCACGACCCGACGCACAGGCCTTGCGTCCGTCCATGCTTGGATGCGAAGCACTTCAGTTGGAAATTCTTAAATTAATTAATTAAAACAAATTAATTATTACTTTTAAAGATTTTTGGTCCAAAAGAATAAGGGCCTTGAAGCCCAAGCCCAAGCATGTAGGTCTTCACCCCTTTAAAAACTTGGTGCCCCCAATGGCCCAAACCCATAAGTCAAACTTGGCATTTATAAAGTGAGCAAACTTTGTCTCCTCTTCCTATGTGGGATGAAACATTTCTCCTTCCCCACATTTTCCATTTTTCATACCATTTTCTAGTTTTAAGTGGATATCTTCTAAAGATTAATTTCTTATTCACCCTAATTGGTTTTGAGAAATTCCAAATGCTATTCTCATCTACTCTCTTAGTAAATTGTTACAAATAATTTAATTCCATTTTTCACTAATGGACCCACTTAATTATTTGGTCAAAATCGGGTCAACACCCATTTTACCAAACAAATTCCAACATTTGTTTCGATCCGCAGTATCTTTACACCCGGTCGGGCACATACCCCTCATTTTCTTCAAATTATGGGATATATATCCTTTCGGGGATGGTCCTAATCTCGGGGAGGAAGGACAAGCCCAACCCCTCACTCCAAGTTAGTCGAGGCTTGAACACAAGACATTGAAGTTGCAATTACAACTTCAAGATCGCTTAACCAACCTCCCGGGGTTGTAAAATTTAAAATTTCAAACTTGTAAAATTGGGATACTTTGGTTGTGATTGGTTGTGTTTTCATTCCATTCACTTTCATTTTCGAGAGAATGATGGTGAATTTCTTTTTTAAAAGTGGAAGTTGGATGTGTAGAGAAAAAATAATGATTGTGTTGATTTGATAGATAATCTTTTAGAGATGTTGATTGTTTGTGAAATTTTTGGGGAAACATAATGTAAAATATAATGTAAGAAAAATGAATAAAAATAAAAAATTGATCCAAAAATAGACAATACGGATAGCATTTTATACCTTTTGTTATCAAAATTAAGAGATAAATAATAAAAAAAAATGATAAATCAAAGAAATTATCATAATTCTTTATATGAATAGGGGGAGGAGAGAGAAATAAATAATATCATTGGGAGTAGGTCTCTTGCAAGACGGTCGCACCGTGCGACACATTGCATTTTTAGAGTAAAAAGTGATACTTTTAATTAGTATAAAATGTGATACACTTTTTATACTAAAAGTATCACCCGTCGTACCGTGCAACTGTACTCTTACACAAGTTTTTGCCATTGGTTATTGGGAAGTGGTAGAGAGAAAGAGAAAAATGAGTTAGAATGTGATTGGATATGAGCGAATTTTCATTTTTGTTTCGCTGAGGAATTTTTTTTAACCAAACATACAAATGTTTATGAAAAGTTTTGAAAATATACCGTTATCTCACTTTCGCTTTTTCTCATTTTTTTTCTTTTACCAATCACATCTACACATTTTTTTACAAAGAACTAATTATTATTATACATTCTCCCACAAATTTCACTATTCACCCACTCATATATTTCAATCATATATTTCATATCCAATCATTATTTACTATTTTTAAATCAAATCAACTTTCATCATTACTTTTTCATCTCACATCCAATCACACTCTCAAAATTCATCTTTTTTTTTTTCAATTTTTTTACCACTATTTTTAGCAAAAGTAAAATTTTCAAAATGAAAGCATATCCAATCGCACCCTTAGTTTTTGAGAGAAATGAGATTTTGTTTGAAAAAATTCATTTCTTCCACAAATAGTCGCACATCCCACAAATGTTTCCTCAAAAATAAAAATTTGGGAAAAATTTTCACAACCAATCACAACCTTTATTGTTAATTTTGTTTCTTTTTTTCAGATTTTTCAAATATCCTAGTGTTTATAGAGTTGAAAATATTTTCACTAGGTTTTCGTGTAAATATAGAGGCCTTTTGAGTTTCTATTTCAAAAGTTCATTTTCTAATGTTATACTAGGTCCAAAATTGCGAATCGTTTTGTTTGGCTGTTTTGAATTGAAATGTCCATTTTTATTTTTTATTTTTACAAAAAATGTCCACTTTTTCTCATTTTCGAACAAAGAATTATATCTCAAAATTATAATTTGAATTTTCAATCTTTTACATTACCTAATTAAGGGGAAAATTGTAATTTTGGTCCCATAACTTTGGGGGAGTGTCAAAACTAGTCCCACTCGATTTTACTTTTTCAAAAACCCTCTAATTTACAAATTGTATCAATTTGAGGACAAATCCCACCGCCGATTGGAATTTTCACCAGAATGCACGTCACGTGATAAGCACGTGACCTGAAATTTTAGGGATTTCTCACCCTCCTTGACACGGTAGAAATAAAATGCCAGCGTGGAAAGAGATTTGAGGGGGAAAAAAAACTCGTCACCGAGATTTGGAGGGGAAAAAAACTCGTCAACACCCTGTAATTGGGCATATTTTTTTGGGAGAAAATGGTGGTGATGAGTTTTTTTCCCTCCGAATCTCTTTCCATGTTAGCATTTTATTTCCACCGTGTCAAAGAGGGTGAGAAATCCCCAAAATTTCAGGCCACATGATGAATTCCAGCGAAAATTTCAATCGGCGGTGGGATTTATCTTTAAATTGATACAATTTGTAAATTACAGGGTGTTTTTGAAAAATTAAAATCGAGTGGGACTAGTTTTGATACAATTTGTAAATTACAGGGTATTTTTGAAAAAGTAAAATCGAGTGGGACTAGTTTTGACACCCCCCAAAGTTATGGGACCAAAATTGCAATTTTCCCCCTAATTAAGCGAAGCATTATTTCCATCGTTTCAATTCAAAAAAGACCCGTCACTATAAATTAAATCTACATAATGTATTATTATTTCAAAATAATTAGAAGGTCGTACGTGAACCACTTGCACATCTTATGTATAAAACTTCTTATTCAAATTAAATATTCAAACTTCAAAGTGAACCCACTCCCCGATCCCACCGCCTTTTTTTGAGGGAAAATAGGAATAATATTATTAACAAAGATCGGCTAAAACCGCCGAATACAACCAAAGAGGTATCACATCAGTCCAAGTATAAGAAGAAACATAATTGAACACTGAAGAAGCTAAGCTATGTGCTACGTTTTTACATTGACGTGGGATAAACACAATCTGACAGTCCGTATCCATGCCTTGTAGAAGACCCTTGATATCTTCAATCACAAAACTCCCTTCATGGCCAAGTTGAGGATCCCTACTGTTGCATTCAAAACATCCACCTTTGAATCGATTCTACAATTTGCACTGTAATCCAAAGACTTCTTGCCAACTCTAATCCTTCTCTAATTGCCAATAATTCAAATAGCAATGGATCAACCCTCCCCGCCTCGCTTAGCATGACAAGCCACAACACTCCCGTCAAGCGTCCCTCACCACAGCACCAGCCCCCACAAACGAGCAATGAGGACGGACAGCAACATCCACATTGAGTTTCAGATGGCCAGCAATAGGCCTTTCCCAACCTCTCGCATCTCACAATGGGATCGATCTGGGGAAACATTTACTCCCGCCCTTTGATGCTTTGATAGGCGTAGAATGTTGTGCTGGCTAACTCCAATATTTCTTTAGCAGATGACCAAACATTATTAAATACACCATTATTTCTGGAACACCATAAAGCCCAATTAATCATCACAAAGATTTCAAGATCTTCCCGTTTAAGCATATTAATAGCTTCTATACAGAAATCTTGAAAAGATGCTCGGGGAAATTTTGAAACCACATGTTCAAGGCAACTAAGTTTCCACACATCCCTCACATCTTTACAATCCCGAAGGGCGTGTTCAACCGCCTCATCAAAAGAAATGCATCTATGGCAATGGGGCGGGCAGATATTACCTTTCCTATGAAGGGAAGCAGAGCAAGGTAAGATACCTCGAAAAGCCTTCCAAATGAAAGTTTTGATTTTTGGAGGGATTCGTAAATTCCATAACGAGCGCCACCACTGAGACTCGTTGGTCACAATGGGAAGAGCTAACTTTGTAAAGTAGACAACAAGCAACTCTATACCCCGAGCATACCGAATAACGACCCGACTTCTCATAGTGCCGGATTAGCGTGTCCCTGGGTTCACCCCATCCCAATGGAATTTTCGAGAATATGCTCGTAGTCAACCTAGCCAGAAAAAGTATTTGATCATGTCGATCTTCCAAGCGCGGTTCTCAATAAGGTCGACACCAAGGTAGGTGCACAATTCTAGGGCGGAGATATAGTTTAAAAGTTCTTTCTCTTGGCATCCACGGATCATCAAAAATATGTACACGACAACCATCACTAATTTTCCACCTAACACCTTGCTTTAATAAATCTCTTCCCAAATGATACTTCGCCAAATATACGAGGGGCATCGTCTAACGAGCGTTAAGAAAATAACCTTGGGAAAAATACTTAGCACCCAATAAACGGCAAACTAAACGGTTCGGATCAGTCAACAAACGCCACGCCTGATTAGCAAGGAGTGCCTGGTTGAATAATTCAAGGTCGCGAAAACCTATACCTTCGGAGTATTTAGGTTTGCTAAGAGAATTCCACCGTAACCAATGAACTTTTTTGTCTTGACTGTTTGCGCCCCACCAGAATTTAGCAACCAATCCTTGCAACTCAAGGCATAGCGACTTAGGTAGGCGGAAGATGCTCATGAAATAATTCGCTGAAGCTTGTGCCACAGATTTGATAAGAATCTCTCTACCACCAGCAGAAAAATTTCCCGCCTTCCATGACGCCAATTTTTTCTGAACTTTCTCTTTAATGGCTTTGAAAGTAGTCTTTTATTCCGCCCAACCACAGAAGGTAGCCCCAAATAATTTTGATGAGATGTAGAAGTAATCTCTAACCCTAGCGTGTGGCAAATCGCATTTCGCAAAGGTTCACTCACATTCGGGCTGAACATAACTGAAGATTTTACAAAATTTACCTGTTGCCCTGAACCCCCGCAAATTTTCCAAGGATGATCTGAATAGTTTGAACACATTCAAGAGAGGCTTTACTGAAAATAATCGAGTCGTCAGCAAAAAGTAAATGATTAATCCTAGGGGCACCCCTAGCAATAGCGATCCCTCGAAGAATATTCCGACGCTCGTGTTCATGAAACCAAGCGTATAAACCTTCAATACATAAAATGAAGAGGTAAGAGGATAAAAGACAACCTTGTCGAAGTCCACGGGAAGGGATGACATCTCCAAAAATCGCCATTGAATTTGAAAGAGAACCGCGCGGATGATATGCAATCATAAATAAGATTAATCCACCTTAAATGCTCAACCCCATTCGTTCCATTATGGCAATAAGGAAACACCATTCGATTTTGTCATACGCTTTGCTAAGACAAGTTTCAGCCCCATTAGACCCGAGTTTCCATTGGTTCTACTCCGTATTGTTTGCATGGTTTCGTATGCAATAAGGATATTATTTGAAATCACCTCTCTCCAAAGACAAAGGCGCTCTGCTCATCCGAAATAACTAATGGAAGCACTCCTTTCACCTATTAGCGATGACCTTGGTGACGATTTTGTAGGTGATATTACATAAGCTTATAGGCCATAATCCGAAACACGCCGAGGATTTCTAATCTTTGGAATCAAAACAACGTTGGTAGCATTTAGTGGGCGGACGATACACCATTATTAAGGATGTCCAAGATAGCCTGAGCCAAGTCATTTCCAAGAAGCTCCCAATTTTTTTGGGAAAAAATTGGATGAAAGCCGTCAGGTCCCGGCGCCTTTGTTGCCCCCATGCTAAAAAGTGCGACCCGAATTTTATCTACCGAGAAAGGTCCGTCCAGGTCATCGAGAACATCAAGAGGTATGCGAATCCTCCGTGACCATATTTAGCATGTCATCGTGGTATGGCTTGATGAAGTGAACATATTTAGCAATTTCCACCGAGATATGCGAATCCTCTGTGACCCATCTCCCGTCATCTGATTCAATGCTCGTAATCCAATTGTTACGTTTCCTGGCCGAAGCTTTACGATGGAAATATTTAGTATTTTTATCCCCAAATTTGAGCCACTCTGCCCTCGAACGCTGTCTCCAGTAGTGTTCTTCCACAAGAAGTGCTCTCTCTAGCTCTTGCCTCAATTTTGCTATACGAGGAAAATCCATAGTTTCCAGGCTTGCACTATTTGCCTTTGTTAAAGCCTTTTGTAAGTCCTCAACCCGTCAGCGAATATCCCCAAATTCTGAACTACTCCACACTTGCAAGGAGTTACCACATGATTTCAGTTGCTCAAGGAGTGATTCACTCTGTCGTTTACTAGCCATCCATGAGTCTCTGAATGCTTTTGGAAAAGATTCCGCCATCATCCAAGCTGGTTCAAAATAAAAAGGACGATTTTTCCTCTTCGCATTTAACTTCGAAGCTAAGACCCGATCCGTCAGAATCCATATGGCCCTATGGTCAGAACCATAAAAATCTCCATGATAAACACCATAATTTTTAAACATATCAGTCCAACTCTGAGTACCAAGAAATCTGTCCAAATGCTCGTGTGCATTGTTCAAATTTTGAACCCCTTTTCTCCACGTAAATCTAGGACCCGACCAACCTAGATCATTGAGGTTGCAACGTTCAATAGTGGTGTGAAAATTATCCATACCTGATTGAATAGAATCAGCCCCACCAAATTTTTCTGACGGAAATAAAATTTCGTTGAAATCACCACCAATAATCCAAGGCAACGACATTTGGGAGTGCATCCTTCTAAGTAAATCCCAAGACAGTGTATGAAGGGATTTATTTGGATTACCATAAAAGCCCATAAATCTCCAAAGCCCCTCATCTGATAAAATGACCGTGTCAACAAAGAAACGACCCATAAGTTTCACCGTAAGGTTTATTTCTTCTTTCCACATGAGCGCCAAACCATCACTATTTCCGACACTTTCGACAACAATACTATTCAGAAATCCCAAATTTTCCTTCAGTCTGTAAGCTTTAGAACCACTAAGTTTTGTCTCCATCAAGAAGACAATATCCGGGTAATTGCTACGAACAAGATTTCGTAGATTATTTAATGCACGAGAGTTCCCCAACCCTCGTGCATTCTAGCATAAGATTTTCATTGTACCCGGCGGGGTTGCGTAGCAACCTCCGCCGATAGTGCATTTGTAGAGTTTGGGAAAATTAATTCCCGGCGTTTGGGGGAACCAGACGTATCATCAGACGAAAAGTTTACTTTGCGTTTCACCAGAGTTAGGTTTTTGGATGATTGCTCACCTATATTGCTTTTTTCGGAACTCCTGGCCGCCAATTTCCAGTTACGGTGAGAACGATTCTTCGGGGTACCACTTGCTCCAAACTTAAACAGAATCTTCGATGGGCTCATCGGTATAGTGGTAATCCCTTTTGTCGCATGCATGGGATTAATATGCTCACATGTCTTAGTACGAGGGCTCTTGTCTGTGGTGTCTTGGGCAATGAGAGACTTATTTCCTGGTGGATTGAGAGGAGCAACCAGATCCGGTGATGCCCCCACAAAAGAGTCAACGGATTCAGAAAAGTTTGAATCTGAGACATTAGGGTTTGGTAGATGACGGTTGTGTACAGTGGGAACCCTAATTCCAGTGCTAATCGAAGGACCAACCCTAGACGGGCTGTCACTATGTGTAGCAACAAACAGTGCCAGATTTGAGTTGGGAGGGATCGCTAGGGTTCGCAGATGAAACGGGGGTTCACCTTTAAGAAAATTACCATATGGGAATATGCCAGATTCCACACATGAATTAGCATTTGGAAGCCGACAATCAGAGTGGCCATGGCCAATAATCACACAAACATAACAAAAATCCGGGATGCGTTCGTATTTGAAATCCAACCATATTTTGGTGCTATCAGATCCAAGCCTTATCAGGGCTACTCGACGGAGTGGTTTTGAAACATCAATAAGGGTACGCATACGTAAAAAAGATCCTATGCAACGTCCATCCAAATCCGAATCAACCTCCAAAGAAATTCCCAGGCCATCACCAATAATTCAGCCGATCTTCTCCGTCATTCCGTAATCTGGAAGGTTGTGTACTTGAAGCGGGTATGCCGAGGAATATCAACATCTCTAAAATTCAATCCTTCAAATTCTTGGAGAACAAGAAGGGATCGATTGAAAGTCCAGGGTTCCAGATTCAATATTCGATCTATCTCTTTGTGATCTTCAAAAATAAAGAAAGACATATCTTGTGCCACATCAATGATTTCGAGATTGCCCGGAACCCTCCAAAGTTTTGGTATCGTTGATTTGAATGAGTTTATATTATAGGGACGTTTCGTAATCAACTTACCCATCAAACCCTTGCGAAAGAGGGATTTTCCTTCCTCTACGAGAGAATCTCCAATACCAATTTCCTCCTCTTCCTCAACAGTAATTGAAAGTTTACGCCAATGATTACAAACTTCATCCGTGGCCGCCATGAAAATTAGGGTAAGACTATGAAAACCACGCTAGATGCGGGACAGAAGAAACCACACGATGAGCGGGAGATAACACACTAGTGAAACTTCTTAATATTAATCCATCACAATTCTTTTCCACCGCCTTTTAATTCACCATACTAAATTAACATATCAAAGTTAAATTATTTGAAGTAAACTTTACCACTATCAACTCACAAATAATTATTTACAATTAAAATTCTAATAGTGATAATATATAAAAATCATAAACAGATATAACTTTATTTTTATCACGTATTTTGCATTTATAATTTCCCAAAATGACTCAACCTTCTAAATTACACACATTTTCATTTTCGTTCATTTATCCAAGTATAATCTCAAATTCAGAACAGAAATATTGAATAAAAATTATCATTATAACAAAAAAAAAAATACAATGCTAAATGTGCAAATTAGTTACTTTTCTAAGTATGCTATATACATTTGGAAACATATATATGTTTTATGCAATTTCTACATGAAAATATATGAAATGTGGTATGATAGACAATAATTATTGTAGGCAAGGGCGTAGCCAGTGTGCTCGACTAACCCTAGTCCAACTTTTTTTTTCTCTTAGAAAAATCATATATTTTTATATAAGATGATGTCACAATTATACACATGTCATATGTAGTGGAACAGAAAAAGTGGAACAAGAGATCTCATTCCACCCAGAAAGAACCCCCTTAAATCCGCCCCTGACTGTAGGTATATGAAAAGATGTGAAATGCTAGTACACATGAAAATAAGTCTCTAAGGATGTGAAATGTTAGTAATTTGAAACTAAGTTTAAAAACAAATATATAGTATTTTTTAATAAATAATGAAAACAAACGTATTTTCTCATTTAATTTTGAATAGTAAAAGATAAAGAAAATTCCTTCTGAAAATAAAAACAAGCAACCATGCACCGTATGCACGAAAGCAAATTATATTTCAATTAATCAATTCAATAGCTCACATCTTTAGTTGGGCATATTATGCTCACAACTTTATCTATCTGATATTGGTGTCACATTGTTTACACTTGCTTTATTTTTGCAATTTAAGCATAATAAAGTACAATAAAGAGGTCCTAGAGTGATGGCACATAAGGTATAATGAGCTTATTAATATTGCAATAAATGAATAATCTCTGCCTCTGATTAAGTCTGTCGCAGCCTCTACATTCATTCATATTCCCCATTTTCCTAGGCTACATCTTGTAACATTAAATAGGTGTCTTAAATGAAACTCATAATGCTGTCCATCTGTAAAATGAAACTGAAAATTTATTTCTAATCTTTAGCCCTCTTCAATGCAAAAAATAAAAAATATACTCCACAAAACAATATAAGTCGATTGTTTCTTCAATGAAAAAGTACAAAAATCAGAATTTAGAACTGTTCTGAAACTCCCTAAAGCTCTGACTAATCTCGCCTAGACGCTAGAATTCCTTAGTTGCCTACATTTTTCTTCCTATTAGAACACTGACTATTAGAATGAAATATGCAAATATTGATGTCTCTCGTAAATTTGCATTATATAGCACTAAAATCATATTTTTTGAGTAAACATGTCGAAATCCATGTGTAGATTCACAACATGTATTTATATTATATATATATATATATTGTGTTGTATTGATTACTCGATAGTGACAATCAATTATTTTACGACACTCAATTATTTATAACAAAAACGTCCAGGGGATGTGACATTGTAATTGAAATTGAAAGGGCTATTTGATATTGAGATCTGTAACTAATGATTCCATTAAAAAAGGCTCATTTGTTCACGGGAACCCCACATGCCCCATTGGCTTACTCAACACTCTTCCACTACATGCAAGTCCACCAAACTTCAATGGTCAAATCCCAACAAATAACACCAAATGATGCGTTTAAACTCAGACTCGAGTTGACTTTTTCAAATCACGACTAGTAGGGTTCGGGTAAGACCCAGACCCGCCTCATTTGGGTTGGGCTTTGACAATATAAATGAATTTAGGTCTCGGTATTTCTTGTCTGACCTACGCTTACCTATTTCATTTTTATATTATTTAAAAAACTTATTATATTTTTTAATAATATTTAATTTTCAAAAGAAAAAATTAATTATTTTTAAATTATAAAATGGGTCTAATGAGTCTAACCACTTAGATAGGGTCAGGGTTCTTATAAATCCAGACAAACCGGATCCAGGCTGACCCATTAACATCCCTAAGGACGACCGTAAACGGCATGCAAAATCGACAGCTTCAACACCACTGTATCTAATATTGTATCCCGCTCAGCGCAGGACCAGAAAACAAAAAAAAAAAATAACTATCATTAACATCCCTAAGGACGACCGTAAACGGCATGCAAAATCGACGGCTTCAACACCACTGTATCTAATATTGTATCCCGCTCAGCGCAGGACCAGGAAACAAAAAAAAAAATATGTAAAATTCCTAAAATTTTGTGCATGAACACAAAAATAGACAGCTTCAATTGACTTCAACTTACAAAGAAACTTCTCAGTTTCATATCTCTGAATCAAACCCTATACACTTTCTCATCAACCCACATTCAATTCTCTTCAACTACTAGCTGTTTCTTGGCAGAAATTTTTCTCTTTTTCTTTAATTTATTCTTTTTTCCTATATTCTTACAAATATTCCCAGAAATTTTATCTTGTACAACTAGCAAGTTGCACACTAGGCAAAAGGAAAGCCACTTTATTACAAAGTCCCACTGTATTCAATATATTCATCACACACAATTATCACAACTTTTTGCAGCACATTGATTTTAAGCAATCAAAGATCACATTTTTCTAACTTTATGGAGATGTTCAGGTGAAATCACAGCAGCCCTTTTTCTATTATGATTGCCAATTGTTTTTCAGTTCATTTTCTTGAAGTTTCTTCACTTTATCATCAAGATTTCTAACAAACTCTGATTGTCCTTAGAAATGGAAAAGTCATGGATATTTCAATACATTTTCTTGTTTTCTGCAATCTTTTTGGTTGTATCTTTTCAGTTTTCCAATGCACAATTAGCTCCAACAGAAAGCAGAATACTATTTCAAGTTCAGCAGCTTCTAGAGTATCCACCATCTCTGCAATCATGGAATAATTGGACAAACTTTTGTTTTCTGCCCCCAACTCCTTCTCTCACAATTGCCTGTTCAAATAATCACATTACTGAGTTAACCATAGTTGGAAACAAAAGCTCCCCTTCTCAAATCCCCAAGCTCTCTGCTTCAAACTTTGCAGTTTCTAAGCAAACTCTTTCTGATAAATTCTCACTTGATTCATTCTTCACTGTTTTAACTAAGCTTTCAAGTTTACAGAAGCTATCATTAGTCTCTTTAGGATTATGGGGTTCTTTACCGCGAAAAATAAATCGGTTTAGATCGCTTGAGGTGTTGAATATTAGCTCCAACTTCATGTTTGGTGAAATGCCTCAATCAATATCTTCTTACCAGAGTTTAAGAAGTCTTGTGTTGAGTGATAATTTGTTCAATGGAAGTTTTCCAGATCTAACTGGGTTGTCTTTACTTGAGGAGCTTGATTTGAGTAACAATGATTTGGGGCCTAAATTTCCATCCTTGGGAAACAATCTTGTGCGTATATCACTTGGGAACAATTCTTTGAGATCTGAAATCCCACAAGATTTGAAGAAGTTGAATAGGCTCCAAGTGTTTGATGTTTCGTCCAACAGACTCGTTGGGCCGATGCCGTCTTTCTTGTTCTCAATGCCATCTATTCAGTACATTAATCTTGCTAAAAATCAGTTGAGTGGAGCATTTGCACCAAATGCTTCTTGCAATAGCAATCTTACCTTTGTCGACATTTGAATAACCTTTTGATTGGGAAGTTGCCTTCTTGCCTTGCGTCGAATGTGGGGAACAAGACGGTTATTATTATGTGGAATTGTTTGTCGAATACAACCTCAAAGTACCAAAGATCATATTCTTTCTGTCAGAAAGATGCATTGGCTGTTAAGCCTCCTGTGAGAAACCAGAAGGAGGATGCAACTCTGAAACTTGGCATTGTACTTGGAATTATTGGGGGCATTGTGGTAATATTAGGTCTTTTGGGGCTCTTGATTTTAATTGTCTTCAGAAGGGTACGAAGGAATAGAGGCAGTGAGTACAAATGTGACAGCTTTGTGATGGAGAAAAATCCGTTAGGCGGTTCGCCAATGAGAAGTAAGTCCCTGAAAATTCTTGTTTCTGATTAATTTTGACATCAAGTACTAGAAATCAATTGTTTGTCATCTGTGAACTTCAAGGTTTTGATTCTTTCTGATATGAGATCATCGTTGCGTTTCATTAGGACACGTCCCACAACCAATGAGGATGACGTCGCTTGGACTGCCACCATATCATGTTTTCACACTAGAGGAAATGGAAGATGCAACAAATAACTTTGATCCATCTAATCTAGTCCGAGAAGGATCAGAGGGCCAGGTAAAGAAGCCGGATAAGGGAGTGATTTGCAAACACCTAAATGATTGTCTGAAAAAGTAGTTTTTTAGTGTTTGCAAATGCCAAAGTTTTGCTTCTAATTCTGCATAATTTAATCAGATTGTAAAAGCAGCGTAGAAGGGTGCTTTTAGATTTCTGCTTTGTTTCTGGTTTGACTTTTACACCCAAATAAAACACTTTTACAACATATTCACCAAATACTATCTTTTAACTTATTCAACTTTTAACTTCTATTTGCAAACACTACCACCTTCTGATTCTCAACTACTTGTCGCTTCTGCTACAATAAATCACATCTTCCAATTTTGCGAACACTTCTCGATCTTATTTGTGCATTTGTGAGTATTGAAGAGATTGTGTCCTTTGATGTGACTCGTGTCTCAACATTTTACAGCTCTACAAAGGATGGCTTAGAGATGGGTCTGTGGTCCTGGTGAAATGTCTGAAACTGAAACAGAAGCATTCATCTCAAGCTCTGCAGCAGCACATGGAAGTAATATCGAAACTGAGGCATCGGCATTTGGTCAGCGTTCTCGGACACTGCATCGTCACATACCAGGACCATCCAAACACAGCTAGCACAGTCTTTATTGTGCTCGAGAATATTTCAAACGGCTCATTAAGTGACCACCTTATCGGTACACCACTTAACGTTTCCACATTTTGTAGTCTTGAGTTTTCGTAGAGTAAATGCCCCTACCTAATTGTTTTCCATGTGGGCAGATTGGAGAAACAGGGAAGTCTTGAAATGGCCACAGAGAATGGGGATCACTATGGGCATAGCAAGGGGCATTCAATACTTGCATACTGGAGGAATTCTTGGAAATGACCTCAAAATAGACAACATACTGTTGGATGAGAGTCTCACTGCTAAAATAAGCAGCTATAACATAAATTTACCATCTAAGGTGAAGTTCAAATTCATTCTTATAGAAAAGAGGCATACATCATAACATTAATGCTTAAAACGACGTAAATTCTCAACATATTTGGTTTTTTATGATTTCAGGTTGGGACAGAAAGCCCACTTAATGGACAAGGTACCCCAAATCACCCAAGCAGGTAAACTGTTTACCCTCTTTCACCTTCATATTTGCTTTTATATCTTTTTTGGGTAAATTACAAAAACTACTCTGAGATTTGGTATTACGAAAAAATCTAGTTATCTTTCAAAATTACAAATACCCCCAAGGTATTACAAACACCTCAGTGAGGGTGTAATTGTAAAATAAAACAAGTATCAAGCGGGTATTTGTAATTTAACTGGGCTTTTTCTTAAAGGCTGAGCCTCAAGGGTATTTTTGTAATTAACCGTATCCTTTTTGGTCTCATTGGGACTCTGCTGTTGTGCAGTGAAAATCCAGAAAAGGAAGACATTTATAGGCTGGGAGTCATTCTAATTGAGGTTATGACTGGTAGACCTATAAACTCTCAGAGTGAACTAGATGACCTTAAATTTCAGGTAACAAACACAACCCCTTTTTTGTCCAAAATTCTCTTGTCCAATTTTCTAATCTCCATTTCTTTCATTACCTTAAACTTTTATTCATCTAACATTATTTCATTTGGTGTTACAGCTAGAAAGGAGCTTAGCAGAATCACCATCAAAACTACGAGACTTGATCGACCCCTCTATGCGTGGAACATTTGCTTACGAATCACTGAAAACAATAGTGCAGATCACCATAAACTGCTTGTGCAGAGATCCAACGGGTCGACCGACAGTGGAGGACGTGCTTTGGCACATGCAGTATTCAGTTCAAGTTCAAGAAGGATGGACCAACAGTAGAAACCTCAGTGGAAATCTTAGTGGAAACCTTAGTAACAAGTTTTAATGATGCATGTTAATAGTTCTGTTAATCTGTTTTGTCGCATCTATGTTATTGTAATATGATTTTACTGAACTTAATGAGTATCTAACAAGTTTTATGAAAAATCTTGTAGCAATTTTGGGTGTTTACCATGAGAGAGTAATGTATAATTCAAAAACAAATTCAGATCTTGCCCAGTGCAGTCTTAGATGAAAATGTATAACTGATGTGGTACCACTTTATTCTTCAAGTTTCCTTGGGAAGTTACAATTGAATTGAGCCCCTTACATGCAACACAATAGGTCGTTATGGCACCGAGTTTGTCCCAGCGAAACCATCCGACACTCAAGTCGATCAAAGAGCCGAGATTAATAAAAATTCTCAAAGCTAGATATTTAGAATGATAATTATACCTCAGAAATGAAATTAGATGAGGTATTTATAGGATTCAGAAAGTTTGTGTTATTTTTTGGTGTTATGTTGTGTATTGACCATATAAGTCTTGTTAAGCCCATAAGAATATCTCTTATTGGACTCCATTATTATATTAGGCCTTTGGGTCTTTATTATTTGTGCTTTTATTAGATTATAAATAGATTTAGCCCATCAGAACATATCCGACTTGTGTCAAATAGTAGAATTAGTTGACAAGTGAACAAATTCATTGATTATTAAGTTCTAGCATTAAAGAAAAAATATGTTTTTCTTAAAAGAAAAATAATTATATTAATTAATTCAAACTAGCACTACATCGATAGAGGACAAAAATAAATCATTAAAAACCATAAGAGATGAACTATGAAAAGATTCATAACATCTAGGTTAGGCTAATTTATTTAACTAGTATAGTTTAAAAAATGGTTCATATTTAACACTAAAAAAAAAATAATTTTGAATCCAAAAGTTGTAGATTCCTGATGAAAACTCTATTGCCAATAGATTTTTGACTTTGAATGAGAAAACTCTATATATTTGTGAGACTCATAAAACTCTATTGACAATAGAGTTTTCTCCTCTATATCTCACCCGCCCCAACCCCTCGCATCCTCACTTATCTTCATTTTTCTTCTCCTAGGCATTCTTCTTCCTCTCCTCTTTTTTTTTTTTTTGCTTATTTTTGTTGTACAAATATATATATATATATATAAAACACATATTATCACTGTTTTCAAGACCTTTGGATGTCGCATTTGCGGGGGAAACGGAGGTGGTTGGTGGCGGTGGGTGCCGTGTGGGACGACCGCTGAGGGTGGTTGCTTTAAAATTTTCCTAATTAGATAATATATATTTTTTTAGTAAATTAATTTTGCTAATTTTATTTGCATATTTCATAAATTTGCAGACGAAATATATCTCTGTTGACTACCATTTGATGTTCTTCTGAAGTTGAAAGTAAGTTTTTATATTATGGTTTTTTTATTTAAGAATTAAATTCATTAATTACAAATTCATTGTTTGGTTAGTTTTTAGACTAATTTATTAAAAAATTATTTAAATATATTATACAAATTATGAAAAATAAAGTTAGCCTTAATGTAATATTTGTTTTTTTTACAATAACTTGTGTAATATATTTTTAAATGGTTTTATTTTAATAAATTAGCCTTAGTTTTAATAATTAAAAAGTTAGTATACATATTAATTGATACCATTATTTTATTTTATTCAACAGACATGTCGTCACAAAATATAGATATTATTGTATATTTTGGAGAAAAATTTATACAAGATGGATATAATGTCCGTGATGTTGGGGGTAGTTCTAGGCAATATAACTTGAGAGATGATACTGTTAATGATGACAATGTCGGAATGGAACAAATTCAAAATATAACCATATCAGATATCGAAATGAATCCAGAATATTCTCAATATGTATCCTTATATTTTTACCGCTCCTTTGATCGCTGGTCGTGATACGACCGATCCATGGTACATGGCATGATATGATTCTATCACACGCGTCGCCTTATATCGCCTAGCCACTTACAGTTCATGAGTGGTACCATCCGCCGGTTACTACTGTAATTGACTACATGGTAATTTTATTTCTTAAAATTTACAGTTTTTAGCACTTTATGTATTTATTTATTTTATATAAATACAACCACAAATTTCACAGAGTGATGAGAGAAAGCCTTTGTGCTTACTACCGAGGAGTCTAGTGATGATCACAATTCTTTGCTTTCATTACGTGGTCTCATGTCCTCCACGCTATCACACCTCAGTCATTTGTATCGGCGTCGCAAAAATCCAACCAATGTCCATAATCAACAAAATGCGCCAACAACAGCTGCACATACTCAGACCCAGAGAGGAAGGCATAGCAAGTTAACATCGAGTGATATTGCCTCCACACGTTCACGCACTACATCACATAAACGTTCAGTTGATGTAGGTCCATCTAGTTCCGCGCGTCGATCAAAGGTACTACGCATGATGTGGGTCCATCTAGTTCTGCGCGTCGATTCACAACTACTACGCATGATGATACGGGTCCATCTAGGTTTCCACATCGAGTCACAGCTACTACGTATGCAGATTGGGGACAAACTCATGATTATTATGTTCCTCCACCAGTGCATATGCAAGAATCTACATAGTTTACACCGGAGGCATGTATGGCACCATCTACACATTCATTCACAGATTTACTTGGTTCGGATTTGGGATCCCAGTACACCATGCCACCTTCCCTCTGGCAAACAATGCCTATCACCAGCTCATTCCTTCCCCATGTGGATTCTAAACCTGACAACTTTCTAAAACATCGTGTTTTTCCTCATCAAGAGGAAAAAGATAATCGGCTTACTCAAGAGTTCTCCTGCAAATCCTGGATGGAGAGAAGTGTCGCCTTGACATGTCGTGACTTTCTCGCTCTCCGAGAGGAGGGGAATCAAAGACCACTTGTCTCAATTGAATCTGAAGGGCTTGTTCTCTTTGCCGGATGTAGCTTTTAAGCCACTTTTAGGAAAGTCGGCCTACTTCGAATGAGCAATCACAAAGAATGGTAAGCGCTACGAACCCTTGCAAGACATGCCACTGATCGACGTGCATTTGATACATCACTGATTCCTTATCCGTCAGAATCCGCGGCTCCACATGATGAGCATATTACTCCACCACAACCGAGTAGGAGACGGAGTAGACGAGAGCGGAATAGGCCTACTTGTGGCACTGGAGGACATTATTAGATTTATTTTCATTAGAATTGAGGATTGTATTAGGTAATTTAATTAAGTGTTAATTTCACAGTGTTTAATTTTGTAGATTAAGTACATTATCAGCTTTATATTGTCTGGTCTTGTCTTCATCACTTTATCAGATTTCATCATTTTACAGTCTGACGTGTTAGATAAATGTTTCTATCAAGATTTTGATGATTTTGTTTTAATAAGATTTTATACCAAAACAATGTTTTTATATGTTGTCCAAATAATCCTAAATGATTTAAAATGTTTTTACTAATTTTTGGAGTATTTCTTAGAGTTTTTAATTTGATAAAAATTGGACAACACTTTTGATGGTTTTGTTTAAATTGGTTTTTACACCAAAACTATGTTTATAAATGTTGTCTAAATACTCCCAAATGATTTAAAATGTTTTTACTAATTTTTTGGAGTATTTCTTGAAGTTTATTTTTGAAAACAAATCGGACAACATTTCAAAGGGAGGTCGACCGGTCGCCCATATGGTCGACCATTGCACCAAGATAAGAAAACACGAAATGTAACTTACGGACTTGAAAAATGGAGCGGGGACCGGTCCAGGGGAGGGCCGACCGGTCGCACCCCCGGGCGACCGGTCGAACCCCCCTCCGACCGGTCGCACCCCCTGCAACCCCTACCTGGATCACACTATTTTTTAAAAACGGTCGAAATCTTCAACAGGGCAACCGGTCGCCCTATGTTATTTTTTGATAGCAAAATTCCAACCGTTGCAATCTGTGACAGCAAGATTTGCTTTTCAATTTTGTACAATATTTCTACATCTTGTGATCTTCTTTTTGTAGACAAAAGTGAAGATAGAGGAGCCTATGTTGGGAGCCTATGTTGGTGAAGCTTCTCTATAAATAGAGGATGAATTGAAGACACAAGATACAACACATACAAGCAAAATACACAACAAGAAATCTGCAAATTGTTCAAGCTTTCATTTTTACATTCTTGTTGTAATAGCCTAAGTACTTTCACTTGCACATCTTTGAGGTCTAGGCTTTTTGATTCTTGATTACACTTGCACCCAATCTTTGTATTGGTTTCATAGAGTTGTAATCTTGAATTTTGTCCATCATTCAACACAAGACATCCTTGTGAGTATTCTTGTGGTAAGAATACACTTGGGTGATTTAGGTGATAGGTGTTTGAAGAGTGTGGTACTTTTCAAAGGTGGTGAAGGAAGATTGTGGTAATCTCCTTGAAGGTGTTGTAAGAGGATTGTGGTGATCCTCAAGGTGTTGTATTAATTGTGGTAATTAATAAAATCTTTTTTTCTTTTTGAAATCCATCCCGGAGATACTGGGGTGGTAGAGGATTAGGCCCTAGGTGGGTTGAACCTCTTTAAATCAACGAGTGTTGTTTAATTTCTGTATTTACATTCTTGTCATTTACTTGTTGATTCGAAAAAGAGGGTGATTTGCGAAAATATATCGATAATCTATTCACCCCCTCTAGATTATCGTAGCCACTTGGACTAACAAGTGGTATCGAGCCAAACTCTTTGGCTAAGCTCGTTCCGAGTAAAGAGGAAAGATCCATGGCTACGAATGAAGCTTATCTCACCACCGGCGCCCACCAACAAGCCACCACTATTCGACGCCAACAACTATGCATTTTGGAAAGACCGCATGGAGTGCTTTCTACAAGGATGCGGATTTGATATTTGGAATATGGTCATTGAAGGAGTTGCTCAACCAACAACAAAATTGGGGGATGGTACCACTACTCCCAAGCCATTCAAGGAGTACGATGAAAATGACAAGAAGGCTTTCTCTCTAAATGGTAAGGCCTTAAATATTTTACATTGCTCTCTTACCGCCACCGAATATAATCGCATAAGAGGCATACGGTCGGCACATGAAGTTTGGGAAAAATTAGAAACCATTTATGAGGGCAAAAAGAAAGTAAAGCAAGCAAGAAAAACAATGCTTGTGAAAGACTTTGAAAATTTCAATATGCATGATGGTGAAAGCATATCAAAAATGGTGGAAAGGCTTGACAACATTGTCAATCCTCTTGTGGCTCTTGGAAAGGTCATCTCCGAAGAAGACAAGGTGACCAAGGTATTAAATGCCCTTCCCGGCTCATGGTCCGAAAATGTGACGGCAATCACGGAAGCTCAAAATCTTGAGACACTCAAGTTTGATGAGCTCATTGGGAATCTCCTCATTTATGAAGTATATCTCAAGGAGAGGAAAAATTCTCAACCATCCACCTCTAAATCGGGTACGCAAAATATTATTAAAGGCTTAGCATCTTCTTCTAATAATGTTTATTATGCTAGTGATGAGGATGATGAAGAAACGACGGCTCTTGTTAGAAAATTTGCAAAATTTGTAAACAAAAATAAAGCAAGAAAGCCAAGAGACAATTCTTGCTTCAAATGCGGAAAATCCGGACACTACATAGCCGATTGCCCAAAATTAGCGGAAGAGGAACAAAAGAAGAAAAAGCCTTTTCCGAAAAAGAAGGCATTAAATGCGGACGTCAAAACTTGGGATGAATTACTTGAAACAACCGACGAGGAAGGAGAATCCGAACATGGTCTTATGGCCATAGACGATGAAAATACCGAGGTACGCTCTAATGCTTCATCTTCTTCCCTAGTTGATGAATTACAATGTGATTTTGATGAATTACAAAATGAGTTTCAAAATTTGATTGTTAAATACAAGAATTTGAAAAAGGAGCATAAAGAGCTTAAACTAGAAAAGGATAAATTATTTACTTCTTATGACTCTCTTGATAAAGCTCATGCTATTACTCTTACTATGGTCCGTACTCTTGAAACCGAAAAACAAACGCTCACAAATGATATTGAAAATTTGAAAAAGGATGTGCATCGATTCAATTTAAGTACGGATAAAGTCACAAAAATTTTAGATGCACAAAGAGGTGAGCATTCTAAATTAGGACTTGGTTATAAACCTTTTCAAAATGCTTTTAAGAAAAAGACCAAGGTCCAACCTTTGTACGTCTTAGTAGTCCTCGTATTATTACTTGTTTTTATTGTGGTAAGAATGAACACTATGCTAGCAATTATAAATTGAAGAATAATTTTAGCTATTATTGGAGACCTAAAGGTCTCAAGGCTAACCCCATGGACCCCAAAATTATAGGGTACCTAAAAATAATTCCTTTGTAGGTTATAGGGGCTATAACAACAATGGAAGATTCAAAATGGCTCGTGGACAGCGGATGTTCACGCCATATGACCGGATAGAGAGAACTTTTTACCAACATCAAGCTCCAAGAAGAGGGTATTGTCATGTTCGGCAATGGCAAAGGAAGAATTCTTGGAAATGGAGAAATTGGTAACTCTTCTTTCTCTCTTAGTAATGTTCTTTTAGTAGAAGGGCTTAAGTTCAATTTGATAAGTGTTAGTCAACTTTGTGACTCAAATTATAATGTGGTTTTTAATAAAGAAAATGCCTTATTTCCAAAAATGATAAAATTATTTGTGAAGCAATTAGAAAAGGCAATCTTTACAAAATTTGTACAAGTGATTTGGTTAGTCAAAATGTTTATTGTCTTGTCGCCAATAATGATTTAACTAGCTTATGGCATAGGAGACTTGGACATGTTGGATACAAAATTTGCAAACTATTTACAAAAACCAACATGTAAAAGGACTACCCAAATTAAATTTTGAAAATCTTGGCTTATGTGACACTTGTCAAAAGAACAAATTAGTTAAGAGTAGTTTTAAGCCCAAAATGAAATTTCCACTACCAAACCCCTACAAATGCTTCATCTTGATTTGTATGGGGATATTGGTACGGCAAGTCTAAGTGGAAAACATTACACTTTTGTTATAGTTGATGATTTTTCTAGATATACTTGGGCTCTATTTCTTACAAATAAAAGCGATGCCGTTAATGAGTTTGTTAAGTTGTGTAGACTCATCGAAAATGAAAAGGAAGACACTATTAAGTCCATTCAAGTGATCGAGGTGGAGAATTTGACGGCGAATTTAGAGTCTTTTGTGAAACCAAGGGATATAGTCATAATTTTTCGGCTCCAAGGACACCTCAACAAAATGGAGTAGCCGAAAAGGAAGAATCGGACACTTCAAGAAATGAGTCGGTCCATGCTCAATGAATTTTCACTTCCAAGATATTTTTGGGCCGAAGCGTAAGTACCGCTTGCTATGTCATTAATCGAGTTTATATTCGTCCTAAAATGAATAAAACTCCATATGAGCTTTGGAAAGGAAGAACTCCAAATATTAGTTATTTCAAAATATTTGGATGTAAATGTTTTATTTTGAATACTAAGGATCAATTAGACAAACTTGATCCTAAGGCCGATGAAGGAATATTTATGGGTATTCAATCAAGAGCAAAGCATATCGGGTTTATAATAAGACTAGTGGGGTTGTTGAAGAATCTATCCATGTCAAATTCAATGAAGCTTCGGTGTTGAAAGGATACCCAATGATGAAAGTGATGAAGAGGATATCGTTGAAACCATTGTTCAAGGTGAAACTCAAAATGATCAACCTTCAAGCTCAAGTGTTCCTCAAGAAGATAAAGGTGACACTTCAATCTTCCCGTAGCATTGAAATTTAAGGAGATCACCCAAAAGATCTTATTATTGGTGATCCCCTGATAAAGTAATGACTCGAGGAAAATTTGCCGAGAAAGCTCTTATATCTCAAAAAGAGCCTAAAAATGCTAAGGAAGCCATTGAAGATGAGGATTGGTTTTTAGAAATGCAAGAGGAGTTGAATCAATTTGAAAGGAATGATGTATGGGAATTAGTACCTTGTCCTCCATCTCAAACCATTATTGGTACAAAATGGGTATTTCGAACAAGCTCGATGACCAAGGCAATATTGTTCAAACAAAGCAAGGTTAGTAGCTCAAGGTTATTGTCAAGAAGAAGGTATTGATTATGATGAAACATTTGCACCGTAGCACGTTTAGAAGCTATTCGTATTTTACTTGCCTATTCTTGTTTTAAAAATTTCAAGCTTTACCAAATGGATGTAAAATCCGCATTTTTAAATGGTATTATTCAAGAAGAAGTCTATGTAAAACAACCTCCGGGGTTTGAAAATTTTTCTAGGCCTAATGATGTTTATAGACTTAAAAAGGCCTTGTATGGTTTGAAACAAGCACCCCGTGCATGGTATGATAGACTTAGCTCTTTTCTTTTGCAAAATGGTTTTACAAGAGGTAAAGTTCACACTACTCTCTTTGTTTTTGAAAAAGGGCAAGATTGCTTATTAGTGCAAATTTATGTTGATGATATTATTTTTGGTGCTACAAATGAATCCTTGTGCAAGAAATTTTCTAAGTTAATGCAAGGTGAATTTGAAATGAGCATGATGGGGGAGCTCAACTTCTTCCTTGGACTTCAAATTAAGCAATGCCAAGAAGGAATTTTTATTTCTCAATCAAAATATACAAAGGAACTTTTGAAGAAATTTGGCATTGAAGAAGGAAGAACCGCCTCTACCCCAATGGCAACAAACGTCAAGATTGACAAAGATGAAAAAGCAAGTCGGTTGATGAATCCAAATATAGAGGTATGATTGGTAGTTTACTTTATTTAACCGCAAGTAGACCGGACATTCTTCATGCCGTATGCCTATGCGCTCGTTTTCAAAGCAATCCCAAAGAATCTCATTTAAGTCTTAGTTAAAAGGATTTTTCGATATTTGAAAGGCACTATTCAATATGGTTTATTTTATCCAAAGAATGAAAATTTTTCTCTTAAAGGTTATAGTGATTCGGACTATGCGGAAATATTGATGATCGGAAAAGTACTTCCGGATCATGTCAATTTTTAGGCGATTGCCTAGTATCTTGGTTTTCAAAAAGCAAAATTGTGTTTCACTTTCAACGGCCGGCCGAATATATTTCCGCAATTTTTTGTTGTACTCAACTTCTTTGGATGAAACAAACTTTAGCGGATTATAAATGTTCTTTTGAAAATGTTCCTTTCTTTTGTGATAACATATCCGCTATAAATATTGCTCAAAAACCGGTTCATCATAACCGTACTAAACATATTGAGATTCGACATCATTTTCTAAGGGATTGTGTCTCAAAACGAAAAATTGAGATATCTTTTGTACCATCTCAAGATCAATTAGCGGACATTTTTACTAAATCGCTAACTTCCGAGACTTTTGCATCAATACGAGCTCGGTTAGGCATAATGCATATTGAATGAGGTCTATGATTGCATTTTGCACGTTTTTAAAACTTAGGGGCGAAAAATCGGATTTTTGGTTGAAAATTCGGATTTTGGAAATTTTATCAAAACAGTGGGCTGAAGAGGTTGAGGGCAACCGGTCGCCCTCAACAATGACCGGTCGCCCGTCACCAAATTTTGGTTAAATTCGCCTTCTTTCTTGATTTAACCATTGTGGCTTATTTTGTCTATTTTTCGTCCCCTTCGCCAAATACACTAAAATTTCACTTCAAATGTATTTTCTTGTATATGTTTCATTTTTTGGACTTCATTAAGCTCGATTATCATCATCATTGCTCATCTTTACCGAATAAATGGTAAGAATTCTACTCCATTTGCTCAATTGGGTTGAACCCTTGAGATTTTGACTTATTTGCAAAATTCTTGATGCTAGTTTCATATGAATGTGATGAGCTTAATATTTATGATGTATTGAATGTTGTTTGAACTGAATTGGTGATAAATTTTTTTGGCTTAAATGAATTTCAAAGGCGTTATATACTTCTAGTTTTATTCGACGCACGCCAAGTGTTCGACAAAATGTTTCAATGAAAAATTCATCACCTACGTGATTCTCTCGATTTGAAAAGTCATATAAGTTTATAGAGATCATGTTTTATCAATCAAATGAGCTCTTGCAAGTCAATTGATCAACTTTTCCCTTTTACTTGGAATTTAAGCTTCAATTTTCAATAAGCTCGATAAATCGATAAATTTGCGCACTTTGATATGAATATATGATGTTTTTATCGTGCTAACATTCTTTTTGATGATTCCAAAGGGGGAGAAACAGAAAAATGCTCATACGCTCAAAGAAGCGAAAATAAGCTTGCAAGAAAAGCTATAAGCTAGGGCTCTTGAAAGCCATAAGTTGTGAACAATGCTTAGTCCATTTGATGTATTGTGGACTTTTATGCTTGACTAATGATGTTTTGTGACAGGGGGAGCTTATAAGCTCATGGAATTCAAGCTTAAGTTGTGAAAGCTAAGCTTTTAGCTTTTAGTTGTTGCTTGTATACTTGTTCTTTATATGCATGTTGATAGGGGGAGCTTGTGCAAAAATGATTTTGAAAAATCTTTGCTCCTATCCTTGTGTGCTTGTACTTATGATGTATCTTGTTTGTAATTGATTGGTGTTTTAAGACCGAAAATTTGTTTTGTTTTAAAATCGACCTTCTAAAATTGTTTTGATTTGTAATCATCAAAAAGGGGAGTTTGTTAGATAAATGTTTCTATCAAGATTTTGATGATTTTGTTTTAATAAGATTTTATACCAAAACAATGTTTTTATATGTTGTCCAAATACTCCTAAATGATTTAAAATGTTTTTACTAATTTTTGGAGTATTTCTTAGAGTTTTAATTTGATAAAAATTGGACAACACTTTTGATGGTTTTGTTTAAATTGGTTTTTACACCAAAACTATGTTTATAAATGTTGTCTAAATACTCCCAAATGATTTAAAATGTTTTTACTAATTTTTTGGAGTATTTCTTGAAGTTTATTTTTGAAAACAAATCGGACAACATTTCAAAGGGAGGTCGACCGGTCGCCCATATGGTCGACCTGTACCTGAAGATAAGAAAACACGAAACAGAACTTACGGACTTGAAAAATGGAGCAGGGGGACCGGTCCAGGGGAGGGCCGACCGGTCGCACCCCTGGGCGACCGGTCGAACCCCTCCGACCGGTCGCACCCCCCTGCAACCCCTACCTGGATCGCACTAATTTTTAAAAATGATCGAAATCTTCAACAGAGCAACCGATCGCCCTATGTTATTTTTTGATAGCAAAATTCCAACCGTTGCAATCTGTGACAGCAAGATTTGCTTTTCAATTTTGTACAATATTTCTACATCTTGTGATCTTCTTTTTGTAGACAAAAGTGAAGATAGAGGAGCCTATGTTGGTGAAGCTTCTCTATAAATAGAGGATGAATTGAAGACACAAGATACAACACATACAAGCAAAATACACAACAAGAAATCTGCAAATTGTTCAAGCTTTCATTTTTACATTCTTGTTGTAATAGCCTAAGTACTTTCACTTGCACATCTTTGAGGTCTAGGCTTTTTGATTCTTGATTACACTTGCA
Organism: Rehmannia glutinosa; assembly: GCA_016081115.2. Taxonomy (NCBI): domain Eukaryota; kingdom Viridiplantae; phylum Streptophyta; class Magnoliopsida; order Lamiales; family Orobanchaceae; genus Rehmannia; species Rehmannia glutinosa. The sequence goes on along the minus strand of JABTTQ020000449.1, from coordinate 168,989 downwards.
CTCAATCTTTGTATTGGTTTCATAGAGTTGTAATCTTGAATTTTGTCCATCATTCAACACAAGACATCCTTGTGAGTATTCTTGTGGTAAGAATACACTTGGGTGATTTAGGTGATAGGTGTTTGAAGAGTGTGGTACTCTTCAAAGGTGGTGAAGGAAGATTATGGTAATCTCCTTGAAGGTGTTGTAAGAGGATTGTGGTGATCCTCAAGGTGTTGTATTAATTGTGGTAATTAATAAAATCTTTTTTTCTTTTTGAAATCCATCCCTGAGATACTTTGGCAGAGGATTAGGCCCTAGGTGGGTTGAACCTCTTTAAATCAACGAGTGTTGTTTAATTTACTCGTATTTACATTCTTGTCATTTACTTGTTGATTCGAAAAAGAGGGTGATTTGCGAAAATCGCATAATCTATTCACCCCCCCTCTAGATTATCGTAGCCACTTGGACTAACATGACGTACTTTTATCAGCTTTATTTTTGTTTGGTTAAATATCATCACCTTATCTTTATGCAATCTGACGTACCTTTATCAACTTTATTATGATATGTCTTGTATTGTCTTTAATATATATTAGATGTATGCTCTATGCAGTTATATGGTCTTGTCTAATTTACCCTATCAACTTTGTAGTGTGGTCTTGTCTGTCGTACCTTATGTAGTCTTTATCTTTATGCAGTCCTTACATTTATGCAGTTGTTCGGTCTTGTTAAACAAACTTTATCAGATTTACAAACTCTACCATTAGAACTACTTCACTTGGCCTACAAATACATGCTCAAACTTTACAGAAAATTACATTTCATCTTCAGCTAGTCCTTTCTACCACCCCACATAAATTTTATTATATCCATATTGTATCCAAACTTCAACTGGTCCCCTCTACCGCCCTCACAAAAGTCAAGCTCACATTTATTGATGACATTGTACAATGAAAAAACATCAAAATGGACAATGCTTATGGATATCATCCTCGTCAATTCCCTTTTAAGTGAGATGAGTAAGGGAAATTGGATTGTCGGTGAAGCCAACAATAGTCAAGCCATCTTGACCGCCAGGGTTATTCTGAAAGGCATATTTGAGTGCAACTTGTAAAATTATGATGAAAGGCATATTTGACCGCCAGGGTATTGCAAAATTTAATTGTGTCATTTTGAGTTGTTTTTTAATTATGATGTAGTTATCTTTTTCATTAAGTAAGCGTGTTTTAAGTTTTATTATGTAACTCAATTGTAATACATTTGATGATTCCGATTCCAATTGTAATGCAATTGATGTTTTCCTATTCCAATTGTGTTTTTAATTCATTATAAATTTAAACATTTTTTTTTCAAATTTTGAGCAAAATCAACTGTACTGATTCGAAAAACGGTGTATGTATTTTGAAATTTGTAAAGCAAGAAAATCAATTAAATTATTTTTTTTAAATAGATTTTTTTTCTAAGAATTAATTAATTAAAAAAATTTCATAAAAACCAGAGGTGCCAATTCTGTGATGGATTCAAGTGATGCAGAAAACTCTATTGTTAATAGAGCTTTCTCATTAAAAGTCAAAAACTCTATTGGCAACAGAGCTTTCATCAGGAATCTGCAGCTTTTGGATGAAAACTCTGTCTACAACAGAGTTTTCACCTTAGAAATTAATTTTTTTTGCTTTAAATATGTAAATTATTTTTTAAACTACACTAGTTAAATAAATTACCCTCTAGGTTAATAACAAAAATCGGCTTAAAGCCTACAATTTTGAAAATTGTATGGTGTCTAGAACATATATGGTTCCAGATCTGCAACCTGTTGAAGATCATAATCTGATTTGCTATCTTTGTCGATTGAAAACTTGCTCGTTTGAATTTGCATAAGAAAAAACACCGCATGGAGATTATGGTAAACCAAACGCCTCATTAGATGGCAAAATCACAAACAAGAAAACAAACAAATAATCCAAACTTATGTAGGAAACCACTTATTTAGAAGCTAAATCTATAATCTATAACTATCCTAAAAGGACGAAAGTTTCAGTCAAATTTACATATGGCTAAAACACTCTTCTAATCTAATCATAATCACAAAGGCAAAATCATTAATTAACTAAAATACCCTTCTAATCTAATAATAATCACAAAAGCAAAATCATTAATTAACAATTAAGGGGGAAAGAAATTAATTAACAATCTCAACAGACGTTATGGGAGTTTTTCATAGAAACTAATAGTTACACAATCACAATCCTACTTTTCATCTTCATGGATTGTTAACCACCTCAACCAAAAATCTCTTCAGGTAACTCAAGCAACAAACTCTTACACAATCACAATCCTACTTTTCATCTCATCTTGTCATTTTCTTGTGACATATTAAACTTTCAACAACAAAAATGAATAGTCTGGACTTTGATTTATAGAAATTCACAAATTGCATATATAATGTAGTTAAAAACATGAGGTAAAATGAACAATGCACAAATTTTGTTGTTTGACAAAACAGTTCCACTTCCTAAATTTACTCGGATCAAGTTTAGAATATTGTTTGAGATTGAGTGTCTTTCTCAATATATGGTTGGCCTTAATGGGTGTTGTTATCAGATGTAAATCATGGAATATGTTGTGACAAAAAAATTGTTTGGTCGGTCCTACCAGGATAGTTTTACGCAATGTGAGGAAATCCAATAAAATAATTTTGCGAATAAAGTGACATTTAACAAGAAATAATGTTTATTGGACCAACAAATGAAAATAAAAGAGAAGGGAAGTAGGGAGGAACCCTTTTCTTCTATTCTCCTATTCCTTATTATCATCATTTGTGTGGTGCGTATTTATCTGTATGTATAGTGCTAAATAGGAAAATAATATTGGGGAATTGGATGCTTTATGGGATAGTGAAAGAAATGATTAAGAGGAAAATTTTAAATCTGTTTGTAGAATGGTGAATTTGAACTTGTTGCCTAATTTGCAATTTGATCCTAATCATAAATGTTAAATATGTATTGAAGCTAAGTTAAGCTTAACACCATATAACTTTGTTGAAAGGACTACCACTCCTTTAGAATTAAATCACAGTGATATCTGTGATTTGAAGTTTGTGCAAACGAGAGGTGGTAAAAAGTATTTTATTACTTTTATGGATGATTGCACAAGATACTATTATGTATATTTGCTGAGAAGCAAAGATGAGGCTTTGGATGCTTCTAAGCATTATAATAATGACGTGGAAAATCAACTTAGCAAAAGAATAAAAATGATTCGAAGTGATAGAGGTAGAGAATATGATGCTCCATTTGATGAATTTTGTTCAGAATCTGGCATTATTCATCAAACTACTACATCATATTCACCTCAATCAAATGGAATTGCTGAACGCAAGAATCGACCCTTAAAGAGATGATGAATGCGATGTTGATAAGTTCAGGAGTACCCCAGAACTTGTGAGGAGAAGCAATTATCTCGGCCAATGTCATTCTTAATGAAATTCCACTAAAGAAATGGATAAAAATCCATATGAATTGTGGAAAGGATATAAGCCTAGCCATAAACACTTGAAAGTGTGGGGTTGTTTGGCGAAGGTAGAAGTTCCTAAGCCTAAACAAGTAAAAATTGGACCTAAAGCAGTTGATTGCATATTTGTTGGATATGCACATAACAGTAGTGCATATCGGTTCCTTGTGCACAAGTTAGACATTCGTGATATTCATGAAATGTAATTGTTGAATCAAGGAATGTTGTATTTTTTTATAATGTCTTTCCATATAAAGACAGGGATAAAGGTGAAACAATTTCACATAAGAGGACTTATGATATCGCAAATCTTGATCAAGAAAATGATGAAGAACGAGGTGCAATAAGAGGGCCAGAAAGTCTACATCATTTGGTCCTGATTTTCTAATCTACATGGTAGAAAATGAACTTAAGATACATTTACAGAAGCAATGTCAACTCCAGAAGCACCATTCTGGAAAGAAGCTATCAACAGTGAGATAGAATCTATTATGCAAAATCACACATGGGAGTTGGTTGATCTCCCACCTGGAAGTAAACCTCTAGGTTGTAAGTGGATTTTCAAAAGAAAGTTAAAACCGGATGGATAAATATAAGGCTAAGTTGGTAGCTAATGGCTATAAGCAAAAAGAAGGCCTTGATTTCTTCGACACATACTCACTGTTTACAAGAATTACGTCTATAAGAGTTCTTGTTACAATTGTTGCACTATAAGATCTCAAGATTCATCAAATGGATGTTAAAACAACATTTCTACATGGTGAGTTAGAAGAAGAAATATACATAAAAAAACCTGAAGGGTTTGTTGCTCCATGACAAGAGAAAAAGGTGTGTAAGCTCGTTAAGTCCTTATATGGATTGAAGCAGGCGCGAAAACAGTGGCACCAGAAATTTTATAAAGCTATGTTGTCAAATGGATTTAGAATTAACGAGTGTGATAAACGTGTCTACATTAAAAATACACCGAACGCCTATATAATTGTATGTTTGTATGTTGATAACATGTTGTAGGTCCCAAGGGGTGTAAGTGTAAGGTTTAGAAGGGGGGTTGAATAAACCTTACCAAATTTTCGATTTAGGCCTTTTAAATCTACAGAGTTCTACACACCAGTGTCCTTGATGGACAATCGAATTAGTCACTCAGTAGAGTTAATCTCTCAACAGACTCAAATTGAAATTAGTAGAGTAACTCAAATTGTTGGCTATAATTTGACTTCACTGTGGTTTTGTTTTCAGCGGAAGACTTAACACCCTTAAGTTTGATTAAGCAAGTTTTTACAACTTGATTTAGTACTTATAGATTATCAAATGGATAGCAAATTTATCACAGATATAATCAATTAAAAGTGCGAAATTTAAATGCTGAAATGTAAATGACACAAGATGGTTTTTATAGAGGTTCGAAGATGGGGTAATTCTTCTACTCCTCTCTTCTCCAACTCCCGGAGGAATCCACTAAGTAATGATCGAGTTTACAAAGTGGTAACAGTCCGTATACAAGTCTTGATCACAACAAATGACTTGATCCTTTGGGACTCGATCGAGACGCCTTGATCACTCACCGGCTTCTCGTAACGACTCGAACTTCTTCACAGGCAGCTGCCTTTGCTACTACACTCACTTGCTCAAGCACTTTGGATTTGATCACGAAGCCCTCCAAAAGCTTAAGACTTGGTTCACCTTGAACCTTTCTACAATCCTACTTGGAATGTAGACCCCTTGTTTTCATATTTTCCTCTTCAACTGATTGAAGTTCTCTTTCCTTCACAGGTAAGTGTTGGATTGATGTACTTGAGATGTAGGCTTGAGGATTGAGATTGTTTCAGATTATTGATAAGCTTGTATATCTCACGTGTGTCATTCATCCTCTCTTTTTCTCAAACAAACTCCTCGGCCTTTTATAGTGAACTTTCAAAAATTTGCCCGTTGAAGAGATAGGCTCATTTTTGAAAATCACTTTGCGAATTGGTATGCGATTCTTGGAATTGCCATTTCCTCGTATGAAATGTTTTATCACCTTTTCGAGTTCGACACGGTGTAGTGCTTCCCATTGGTTCATTTCTTTTGCACGCTTCGGGACCGAGCACTCCAAGAAAGGTAGTATGGAGATATTACTTGTTTAAGTAAATCTCTTGATTTACTCGTACAACGGTTCTTTTACGATTATCTCGACTTGACCGCATTTCCTCGCTTCCCCAGGTGACTTAGAGTCGCCTTCCAATCATCGGATGACTCTTTCGCCTTGACTTGAGACTTGCTTCTCTTGAGTTGACTTGACGATGTTCCACTCACCGCATCTCACCGCTTCTTCATCGAGTTCTGTCTTTTCTTTTTGTTGTACTCACTCTCACACAGAGTTTTCCTTCAAGCCTTCGATTGTCTTCTTGCAAGTTGGAGCGTAGCGACTTAACTCACCTTGGCCACTCTAATTGTTACAATACATTTCAAAGCAAGAATTGGGAGCTAACTTTCTATTCTAAGTTTTACATGGCATTCATCAAAATCTAAACAATAGAATTCCTAACAATTTCCCCCTTTTGATGATGCCAAAACTTAAATCATACAAAGATGCAAATAACACAGATACATACAGATAGTGTATTGACATAGAATGTATGCGCATAATCAATCTTTTTATTGATCATATCATCATTATTGTACTTAACACAACTGTTTACAAGGTGTATCGAGTATGTAATAAAAAATTTAGCATTATTACGTAAGACTTACATTGTATGTATTTGCATATAAAATACACGAAGGGTTGGACAGAACACTTCATCTCCTTCGCCTCTCCTTCTTTCATCTTGATCAAGATCTTCTTCTTTCTTCTCTTCTTCTCGTCATCACCGCTTTCTTTTTCTTCTCATATGCCTTCCTGGCACCTTCATCTTTCCTTATTCTTTCCTGTCTCTCCCGCCATATAGCTGAGTTTGTCTCTTGTTTTCTTCTTCTATCCTTTTTGCATACTCGGCGTTGGTTTTAGCCACTTGCAAGTTCGCCACATGGTCAAGCCCAGCCCAAAGAGATCCCTCCTTTCTTTCCCGGATCTATGTATTCAATATTCTTGGGCGGAGGCCTGGTCTGAAGCTTCTTCCTCCACAGCTGCTTTTCCTCTACCTGCGGGCGTATATCAGTCTTTGGGGCTTCTTCTTTCCAAATGAGTGCCAGGCGGAGTGACCAGCAGAGCGATCGCGGTTGTCTCATTGCCTGTCACGCTTCTTCACATAATGTGAGACCCTTTTCCCAAGACAGTCCCAAGCTTGAGCCAAGGACATATTTGCAAAATAACCTTCGATTCGAGCGTTTTGAATTCGTCAATCGATCTTGGCTCTGTCCCGACATCCGAAATGGCATACGTGTCTCTGTCAACCGAATGCCTCCGTGTTCTTTCAAAATGTTCATCACCCTAGCATCCATTCTTCCTTCCACCTCCTTCATCCCCGCTTCAATTTCTTTTCTCTTCTCACCATAGATACAACAGTGTTGGAGTGGCGAGTCACCGGGAGTTTGTCGCTTATAATGTCACCGTGATGACCCCCGTTGGGGGTTTGTGCAATCATCAAGGTCATATTCTTTGATCCTTCCCCTCAAAGAGATTTTCCTTTCTTCGCTTTCAAAATTTCCTCACCGATTTTCTCTTCTCAAATTGCCCTTGTCACCGCTTCCTTTCTTTTCAAACGATTTTTTTTGCTTTAAGGTATTCCTCTTCCCCCCTTTTTGGCATCATCAAAGGATAGAGGAACCCGAGGAACATGCTTTGCAAGCATGAAGTCGAGTCTCCCGATGGTTGAATTTTGCTTCAAGTCTGCTGCGTTGTATCTTTGCCGCACGAATTCGATCGAGTAGCGTTGGATTCTCGCACAAATCGGCTTCATCTCAGCCATGAGAAGGCTGAATTTTCTTGTCATGTGTTCTTCCAAACGCCAGTATATCATTTGCATTTCGCTCACGCAGCAGCCTTGATCTCGGCAGTGTGAGCTTCGTGCATATGTTCAATGTGTTCCCGCAGCCGTTTCGCATCAACATTTTCACTCTCCACACCAGCCTTGTTGAATAATTGTCAAGTATCTCACCGTTCCACACGCATTGATTCTTGCTTTGTTGCCACCATTCCCTTATCCCGACCGTGATGCCTCTCAAGTCACCAGTAAGGTTGGCATCTCTGTTGTCCAGGCGCATATCCAAGGAGGCCTCGATGCCTCTCCATCTTTTCAACTTCAAAGAAAGAGTGCCTTGAACACTTCTCGTCGATTTCACCGATTCTTTCTCATTGCGGTGATGGCCATACAAATCGAAATCAAGTCGGCCGAACAATGGTGCCCGAGTGAAAAACAGAGCTGGTCCGTGATAGCGTGCTTGCTCATTTTCTCGACTCTTCGTGGAGTTCTCGTATCTCCAAAGGAGAAAGGGAAAGATTCCACAAAGGATTCATCACCGCCATCCGGGATTTGTTCGATGATAAGCGGTGGGCGTGAAGTTCTTTTTGGGAATCGATCCACCAGTAGCTTGAGGAGCCGGAGCAGCGGTGGTCACTGGTTCACTGGGTTTTGTGGTGCGATGACTTCGGCTTGTTGAGCCTCAACTGTCTTAACAACTTCGTTGGTCTCACCGATTTCTCCTTTTGAGTAGACTGTCCTCGGCCTTATCGGAAGCGTCATCGGACGATGATGAGATTTCCATTGGTGGCTCATCATCAAAATTAAAGGTCCGACGAGTAGTCTTGGGATCGACTTGCTCGTGCCTGAACATCCGCAGATGAGTCTTTTGGATTTGTCATGGGGTTGACTCAGCTTCTTCTTCGCCTTCCGATCCCGAAAGGTGACATCGTGGTTGTCCTGGGAATCATGAAGTGCGCCGATCTCCTTCTCGGATGGATCGATGGTTGCGGGAGGGATGTTCTCTACTTCACCTTGTGTTACCCCGGGAAGTCTCAACCTCTCGTGGGCCTTCATTTCCTCCAGCAGTCTCTACTGCTGCGAGGCCTTGGTCTTTCCTTTCGACAGTGTCACTGTCTTAGGGTCTTCTACAGCGGTGGCATCCATTGAGTCTCAACCCCATGGATTGCGCTTTCATCGCCCAGAGTGTTAACTCCTGTATTCTGTTCCTTCCTCGTGCCTCGACGCATCAGCAGCGTCATCATTAGCCTCGTGAGCGAGTTGGCACCTCACCGAGACAGATCTCAATCGCCTGAGCTTCGTTGATGGCAACTTGTCTTTCTTCTTGTGTTTGAGTGTTCTTTGCTTCGCCTCCTACATTCTTTGTGGAGTCATCTCGCAGATCCTCCGACCTTGCCGCAGCCGGTGGAGGGAGTTTCCCCTCGGGCGCACCACCGAGTGACTTGGAGTGGGGTTACTCGTCTCCAAACTCCCGGCTGTTGCAATTGATGGTTCACCCCGTTGGGGCGGTGGTGGCACACCTTCAATAGGGGTTGGCTCGACCGGGGTCCCCACTAGCCCAGTTTCATCGCCATCTCCTTATCGCTTTCTTCCGAGTTAGTGGGAAGTGGTAGCAAGAAACATCGGTGGCTATTTGCTGAACCACTCCCATTGGATCGATTTCACCTGTGTTCGAGGACTCTCCTGGTCCCTCCATCGATCTTTTGCTCGTGAAGGATTCTTGATTCGTGCAATGCTTGCTGCATTTGCAATTCTTCTCGTGGGGCAAAGCATTCTCGTGTTCCTCATCACTTTCGAGAAGACATCAAGGAGAGGATGGAAGTGTTACGTGGTGCCGAGATAGGCGATGCTTGCCTTCTCGCGTGCTTCGCTTCTTCACTTGCTTTTCTCTCCTTGTCCTTGTAGATCTGCAGAATATCCATGCAGCTTGTCTTCATCTAGAGCTGAGCACAAAAGAGATAATCCAAGGAAATTTAGCAGCTTCCTCTTCTTCTTCTATGAATTCAAAGCCGTTGGAACTGTTCCTCGACTTGCTCAACTTCCATTTTCTCCATTCACGCAGACGATTTTGGATGTCCGGGTAAGGTGGAGATAGGATCATTACATCACTATCCGCTTGGGCTGGTTCTTTCTTGTGCTTCACTGTTGTATGAGCTACACTGTGTCTTCGGTTGCCTCTGCGATCACCTTCAAGCAGACTTGGTCAAGCTTCATCAATTACATCCGGAGACTCTACTTCTCCAAAGTAGTCTCCGGATTTGTGCTAGCCGAGTAGCCGACTCACCTGGTTTCTCCTGTTCGGATTGCTTTACAAGTCTTCTTCGTCTCTTAGTTTGTACCAGGGGATTTCTGGTTCGAGACGGTGTCCTCTCGAGTTTTTGGGCGGCCGGGGCCTGCTTGTGTTTGTTTCGAGGAGCCGCCGTCCGTCTAGGCTTGTCGATTCTCCTCCTTTTGACGATCGAGAGGGAATTTGTGAGTCCTTCTCGACCGACCGCTGCTGCAGGGCAGGTGACACGGCCGCTGGGCAGGACGACTCTGCTGCGGGCGGGGCAGGAGCATGTTTGGTTTTCTTTACTGCGCAGGGGCAAGAGACTTTCTTGGTAGGCCGCAGGGCAGCTTTTCTTCTTGGTTGGAGAGGAGGCAACTGTGTCTTCGGGGTCACCGATTCCCCCTCACCGGTGTCGCTCTCTTGGCGTACGCTCGCTTCGAGCACCGTGAGAGATTAGCTCAACATTCTCTTGTTAACATGGAAGGCCTTCCCATGTCTAAGAGGTACTCCTTTCACCTCCAATAGCCGCCAATCACCAGCCATATCCCGAGATCCTCCAAATGACCCATCTTCTTTGAAGGACTTGTTCCCCACGCTCGCAGAGTCTGCTTTGTGAGATAAACTCAGCCCAGTTTATCTTCTTTTCTTCGATTATTGCAGCCATCACAATCAATTTTGCCTTTGACATTGGTCAAAGCCGCCAAATTTGATGTCGATGCATTTGGCAACTATGTCCAACAATTTGTGATAATCCTCCTTCAGCAGTTCTCTTGTTTGTTGTGTATATTATTTTGTCAAAGAACGCGTCGGACTTGGCTATTTTTTCCATGCGTCGCCCAAGTTTACATCAGCCTCTTTGATCTCGATGCTCCCTCTCACCGGTAGTGAGCAATATTCAAAGAAAAATCCTTGGCGTTGATAGTCACCGCTTCCCATGAACAGATGACTTGATTCCTTCATCGTGAATCTCAAAGATTCACGTAGAATTGTGCGACCTCCTCCACGTAGGTCATAGGATATTCCAAATTAGAAACGGTTTCAGATCCTGACGTTTCTAACTTCTCCGCGATTTTCTTCACCAGGGTGTCGTCGGACCCCTCGCTTCACCATTCCGTCCGAAATCCACGGTCGAACCGGTGTGGATTTGTTTTCCCAACTTGGTAAAGTCATACGTTGGTGCCATTTCTCGAGAATAATTTCAAGGAAAAGTTCAAAATTTGATTTGAAGGTTGATAGGGTTTCGAGAGTATTTGCCTTTGCTTTTTGAGAGAGAGATTGAACAGTTTTTAGAAGTGTGAGAGAGAAACGGACGAAAAATGGTTTAAATATGGTTTATGAAAGGACGTGCGACGGTTTTGAATCGTGATCGAAATCAACGGCTTGATTTCGCACGCGATATTGAGCGATTCATGTCTCGTATTTAATGCGGCAAAGATTTATATCCAATCATAGGCTTGGTGTGCGGCTTTATGTCCAGTACACATCATCATTATCTTTGACGTGTCTCTTAAAACATTCCCGCTTAAGTCAAAAACGATCATGCGTTTTTGTCACTTTGCTCATAAGTTATTCAGCTTATCTCTTAGTTGATTTAACTCGCTTCTCACATTTCTCTTAGTGACTCAAATTTATCACCGACTTGGTATAGCCGACTTTTCCGACATAAATTTATCGAGCTAATTTTTGTTTTCACTCTTTTTCACCTTCTTTCCTGTTCCATTTCTTTTCTTTGATTCTTCTCGTGTCTCACCTTAGCTCAATTAGCCCCAACTCATGTTTGAGTTCTTCAAATCTTGACTCACATAATGGTTTTGTGAAGATGTCGGCTAGTTGCTTATCGCTTGAGATATATTCCAAGATAATGTCCTTCTTTTCAACATGATCTCTTATGAAATGATATCCGACATCAATATGTTTTGTTCTTGAGTGCAACACAGATTTTGAGTGATTGCAATGGCACTTGTGTTATCACACATGATTGGAATTTCTTTTTCTTCAACTTCATAATCTCTCACATGCTCATCCATAAGACTTGGGCACAACAATGCAGCCTGCCCGCATGACTATGTATTCTCGCCTCACCAGTAGAAGTGGCTATTGAGTTTTGCTTCTTGCTAAACCAGAAATTAACTGTTTCCAAGCATTTGACATGTGCCTGAAGTACTTTTCCTGTCCACTCGCATCCAAAGATAGTCGTAGTCCGAATAGCCAATTAGCTTGAATCCACCTTCCTTTGGATACCATAGCCCTACTTCTTGGTTTCCTTTTAAGTATCTCAATATTCTCTTAGTCTGCAATCATATGGCTCTCTTTTGGAGCAGATTGAAATCTTGCACATACACCTACAAAGAAAGGTGATGTCCGCCTCGCTAGCCGTGAGATAGAGCATGATCCAATAAGTGCTCAGATCTTGTTTGATCTACAGCTTGCCATCCGCATCCATGTCCATTTTGATGATGTGTTCATTGGTATTTTTACGTAAGACTTCTCCTCCATACCAAATTTCTTCATTAAATCTCTCCGTGTATTTTGTTTGACTTATGAAGGTTCCATCCTTCACCGTTTCACTTGAAGTCCAAGGAAGAATGTCACTCTCCCATCATGCTCATTTCAAATTTACTTTGCATGAGGTTTGAGAATTTTTCACACAACTCTTTTGTTAGTGGATCCAAAAATGATGTCATCCACATATATTTGAACAAGCAAAGATACTCTTCTTGTCTTGAATTCTCAAAAGTGTTCTATCTACTTTTCCTTTAGTGAATCCATTTTCGCTTAGGAATTGTGACAGGGTATCATACCATGCTCGGGTGCCTGTTTCAATCCATACAGGGCTTTCTTGAGTTTGTACACTTTGTCTCCAAGAGTCTTCTCGCTCAAATCCTGGAGGTTGTTCAACATACACTTCTTCTTCCAATAATCCATTTAGGAATGCACTTTTTACATCCATTTGATATACAATGAAATTTTTGTGAGTCGCATAGGCAAGAAACATCCTTATAGCTTCCAATCTTGCTACAGAGCAAATGTTTCATCAAAATCTATTCCTTCTTCTTGGCAATATCCTTTGGCTACCATCTTGCTTTGTTTCTTACCACGTAACCTTCCTCGTTCATCTTATTTCTCGAATACCCATTTGGTTCCAATAACATTTTGATGTATGGGTCTTTGTACTAATTCCCATACTTTATTTCTCTCAAACTGATTCACTCTTCTTGCATAGCTTGAATCCAATGTGTGTCATCCAATGCTTGTGACACATCTTTGGGCTCTATTCTGCGAGATGAAGCATGTGAACATTGCTTCTTGTTGAGTTCGATCTTGTCTTGACACCTTCTCTCATGTCCCCAATGACAAGTTCTCGTGGATGGTCTTCACCATCTTACGCCAGGTTGAAGTAAGTTAGCCGGATTCATCGACTTGCATGGCCGTGTTCTTTGGGTCGCTTCTCTCGTGATCACTCACCGCAGATTTTCCAAATTGCTTTTGAGATTCAACTATCTCATCTTCTTCTCAATTGATAATCCCCGCCTACCTTCAAAGATAGGATTCTTCTCGTGAGGTTGGATGTTTCACTTATCACCGACTCTTTCAATGTCTTTTCCATTTATGTTTGGCTCATCGAATACTACATGAATGGATTCTTCAGAACCATAGTTCTTTTGTTGAGTATTCTCAGTAGGCTTTGCTTTCACCGAGTATCCTAAGAAGATACCCTCATCGCCTTTAGCATCAAAAGCCTTTAGGTTGTCTTTGCCATTATTGTGGATGAAGCATTTACATCCAAATATCCTGAAATATGCAACATTTGGTTTTCTTCCACCCGAGATCTCATAGGAGTCTTTGTCACCGCCTATTTATCATACATCCGTTTTGGGTGTAGCAGGTCGTGTTGATTGCTTCACCCCAAAATCTTTTTGTAACCCCCGCTTGACTAACATGGTCCTTGCTGCTTCCTTGAGGGTTCTGTTTCTTCTTTCTCGCAACTCCATTCTCATGTGGAGTCCTTGCGATAGTTCATGACCAATACCATTCTCAATACAAGATTGAGTTATTATTCCATTGACAAACTCGGTTCCTCTATCCGATCTTATTTTGATAATGGTTTGACTCTTCTCATTTTGTATCCTTTTCATCATTGTGGTAGCTTTTGTAGAGTTTCTTTCTTCTTGCACATGAATATTGTCCATGTATATCTTGAGTAGTCATCTACTACCACCAAGGTGTATTTCTTTCCACTTATGCTTGCCGGTTCCACTGGGCCAAATAGATCCATATGAAGCGATGCAATATTCTTGTTGAGGATGGGCATGTCTTTTCTTTGAATGACGACTTGATTTGTTTTCCCTTCCGACATGCATCACATATACTTTCCTTCTTGTATATCGAGTCCTGGAAGTCCTTCTACAAGATGACTTCTTGCTAGCTTATTAATTGTTTTGAAGTTCAGGACTCACTTTTTGTGCCACACCCAACTTGATTCAAAGTGCTCTTTTGCTAGTAGAGTGTCTTTGGGTGTTGCGGTTGATCAATCCACTACATACATATTTTTCTCGTCTACATCCTTGCAAAGACAACTTCATTAGATTCAACATTTTTGATTTGGCATATTCCCATGTTGAATCCAACATTGTAGCCCTTGTCGCAGAGTTGATGATGCTTAGTAAATTGAAGTTTAGTCCTTCAACATATGCAACATCCGTGATTTCTAAACCATTCCTTTTGATGGATCCAATTGCCTCTTATTTCACCAGAGCTTCATTTCCTCCAAATATGACTTTTGCTCCTTTGACTTCCTTGAATTTTGACAGATTTCTCTTATTTCTGTCGTCATGTGTCCGGAATGTACCACTATCCATGTACCAGGTTCCTTGGCATCACTTCCTTGAACCTCGCAATCAAGGAAATTAAGTTTTAGGTACCCATTCTTGTCCTGGGTCCTGAGGGGTTAGAATTATAAGATGATCCAACCAACCTATAGCCAAATGATTTGACTCAAGAGGTTTCCATCTATCGGTGCCATACTCATAATCAATCCTGCAAATTGCTTGGGAGTCTAGTTCATACAAATTGCCTCTTTTGTCTGTATGCCCGCATATGTGTTTTAGCAATTGCCTTTCTTGGGTAATTGTGGTGTCTTTGAGTGTAGTGCCTAGGTGCATATGTGTGTTGATGAAAGCTCTTATGCTTTTGGAATGGCCTTTGTTGAGTTCTAGGCCTTTGCCATTTGGGCTTGTATTCCATAAGTCTAGCCGATAGTTCACATTGTTCCAAATCAGCTTGCTTGGATATTTTCTACCATTCCCATCATATGTATTTCTTTTATGAGTTTTCTGGGGTTTTTGGTAGCTCGCTTCTTCTTTACAGAGTATTTTCTGTTTGGAGTCCGCTTTGAGGGACTCGGTGAATCTCTTCTCAGCTGTCCTTTCAAAGACTCTCAACTGGCCGTTTTCCTTTTCCTTTGTAACCAAGGCCAGTTTGCTTAGCATTGTGCTTTGATTGAAAGTGTGTGCATCATTTAGAGTTTTGGATTTTTCGGACTCTTCATGACTTGAAGATCCTTTTTCCAAAATTACTCTTGAGGTTTGACATGGCACAAAGGAATTAAATCCTAAGCCTGTCTTGTCTCCACATTCTCTTTGACTCATAATAAGATCATCCAATGATTTAGATGCCTTAGTGAATGAGGCAATAACATTTTTGAGGTCATTCTCCTCTTTTCTATAGCAGCAATTTCTGCTTATTAATTTAGCATTTTCACCTTTAAACTTTTATTCTCATCACTATTTGACTTAGAGTACTCGGCTCCTTAGTCACTTTGAGTTTTGATTTTTGAGTAGGCGTTTTCCTCATTCAATAGTGTGTGTGAGGTTTTAATGTGCTCAAAATCTTTCATCATTTTGCCTAATGAATCATAAAGATCAAATGGGTGATGAAGTGTGTGTGTCATACCACTATCACTAGTGTCCGAGCTTGTTGAGTTAGATTGTACCTCATCTTCTTGATCTTGTTCTTTGGCCATTAAGCGGTCAAGGCTTCTTCTTCGTAGTCACTTGAGTAGTCGCCTTCATCGCTTTGCTCTCGAGTCACCGTGTCTCTCTTGACTTGGCTGTCTCAAGATCTCTGCACCCCATCATTGCCTTTTTCTTCTCTTGTCTTCTTTCTCTCAAGACCTTTCTTTCTTCTTCGTTTCTCGTACTTGTTGACTACAGGATATGAGCAAATAATGGCATAGTGACCTGGTTGTCTACAATTCCAACATAGATATTCACCTTTTTGAACAGCTCTTTCTATTCTTGAGTTGTCGACCCTTTGATACTCAACTTGTTGATGATCTCGTCCTCTTGGTTGGCCTATCATCCCTTGATTTGGAGGAGCCGAGTGTCTTCGGAGGATTCACCCTTTCCTCTCTTGTAGTTCTTGTTAAAGAACTTGTTAAATCTTTTAACCATCAGGCTATTTCTTCCGGGTCAATTTCCTCTTTGACCTCAGCTCCTTCCGTCTTTGACAACTAGAGCAAACTATTTTGGGTACAAATTGTCTCTTCCTCGGTCTTTCCTTCTCACTCAAACTCGTAGGCTTTGAGGTCCGAGAATAACTCATGATTGGATGTCTTTGATAGGTCCATGGAGTGTCTCAATGCCATGACCTTCATTTCCCATTCAAATTGAAGACTTTTTAGGATCTTCATACACATTTCCTTTTGTGTATATTCCTTTCCAAGTGTAGACACTCATTTGTGATTTCTATAAATCGAGCATCCAGTTGATCCAGGTTTTCTCCGAGATCATTTTAAAGTTCTCAAATTTTTGTACAGCCACTGATAGTTTGTTTTCTTTGATTTGCTCTGAGCCTTCACAAATCAATGTCAGTTTGTCCCAAATTTCCTTAGCAGTTTTGCAAGATTTCACTTTATTGAACATGGCTTTGTCCAAGGTTTTGTAGAGAATGTCCTTGGCTACATTGTCCAGGTTGTATCTTTTTCTCATCATTTGTCCACTCGTTCTTGGTTTTTCAACCATGACTCGTCCGTGCAAGTCTTTGCATCTTCTTCCCCTTCACCGCAACTCTTCGCATACAATGTTTCACCTTTAATATTTGCAGAGGCCCATCTTCTATCACTATCCACATCTCATCATGTAATGCTGATAGATGAGCCTGCATACGAATTTTCCAATCATCAAATTCTTCAATAGTGAACATAGGAATGCGTGTTAGATTTGCTTCCATGATAATAACTTTTAATGATAGAAAAGAGTTTTGAAAGATTAAGTACTAAAGCGACTTTTGAAAATATTGGAGATCTAGTTCAAGAACTGGTGCGGAGGGTTCAATGAACCAACCGCTCACGATACCACTTGTAGGTCCCAAGGGGTGTAAGTGTAAGGTTTAGAAGGGGGGTTGAATAAACCTTACCAAATTTTCGATTTAGGCCTTTTTAAATCTACAGAGTTCTACACAAATGTGTCCTTGATGGACAATCGAATTAGTCACTCAAGAGAGTTAATCTCTCAACAGACTCAAATGAGTCAATTTGTTAGTAGAGTAACTCACCTGTGTTGGCTATAATTTGACTCAATTTGTGGTTTTGTTTTCAGCGGAAGACTTAACACCCTTAAGTTTGATTAAGCAAGTTTTTACTTGATTTAGTACTTATAGATTATCAAATGGATAGCAAATTTATCGTGAGATATAATCAATTAAAAGTGCGAAATTTAAATCTTTGAAATGTAAATGACACAAGATGGTTTTTATAGAGGTTCAAGATGGGGTAATTCTTCTACTCCTCTCTTCTCCAACTCCCCGGAGGAATCCACTAAGTAATGATCAGTTTACAAAGTGGTAATCCCAGATACAAGTCTTGATCACAACAGCCGACTTGATCCTTTGGGACTCGATCCGAGACGCCTTGATCACTCACCAAGGCTTCTCGCACGACTGCGACTTTCTTCACAGGCGCACCGCTTTGCTACTACTGACTCACTTGCTCAAGCACTTTGGATTTGATCACGAAGCCCTCCAAAAGCTTAAGACTTGGTTCACCTTGAACCTTTCTACAATCCTACTTGGAATGTAGACCCTTGTTTCGATATTTTCCTCTTCAACTCGATTGAAGTTCTCTTTCCTTCACAGGTAAGTGTTGGATTGATGTACTTGAGATGTAGGCTTGAGGATTGAGATTGTTTCGATTATTGATAAGCTTGTATATCTCACGTGTGTCATTCATCCTCTCTTTTTCTCAAACAAACTCCTCGGCCTTTTATAGTGAACTTTCAAAAATTTGCCCGTTGAAGAGATAGGCTCATTTTTGAAAATCACTTTGCAATCGTTGGTATGCGCTTCTTGGAATTGCCATTTCCTCGTATGAAATGTTTTATCACCTTTTCGAGTTCGACACGGTGTAGTGCTTCCCATTGTTCATTTCTTTTGCACGCTTTCGGGTGAGCACTCCAAGAAAGGTAGTATGGAGATATTACTTGTTTAAGTAAATCTCTTGATTTACTCGTGCAACGGTTCTTTTACGATTATCTCGACTTGACCGCATTTCCTCGCTTTCCCCAGGTGACTTAGAGTCGAGCTTCCAATCATTGGATGACTCTTCCATCACTTGACTTGAGACTTGGCTTCTCTTGAGTTGACTTGATGATGTTCCACTCACCGCATCTCATCTCGCTTCTTGATCGAGTTCCATGTCATTTTTCTTTGTTGCACTCACTGTCTCACACGTGAGTTTTCCTTCAAGCCTTCGATTGTCTTCTTGCAAGTTGGAGCGTAGGCGACTTAACTCGGCTTGGCCACTCTAATTGTTACAATACATTTCAAAGCAAGAATTGGGGAGCTAACTTTCTATTCTAAGTTTTACATGGCATTCATCAAAATCTAAACAATAGAATTCCTAACACATGTTGATAATAAGCACTAATCATGTTTTTTTTTATCATGAATGCAAAGAGAATGTTGACACAAAACTTTAATATGAAAGACATGGGCGCGACGGATGTTATACTAGGGATTAAAATCACTAAAACATCCGGTAGACTTGTTTTATCTCAGTCTCATTATGTTGAGTGTATTCTCAGGAAATTCAATGTATATGATGAAAGTCCAATAAAAACTCAAATTGACACAAGTTTACACTTAGTCAAGAATAAAGACGAACCAGTGTCTTAGTTGAGATATTCACAGGTCATAGGCAGTTTAATGTACATAACAAACTGCACTCGTCCTGATATAGCATGTGTTGTGAATAAATTGAGTAGGTTCACTAGTAATCCAAGCAATGGTCAATGGAAAGCTCTGAATAGAGTTTTGAGATATTTAAAATAAACTTTGAACTTTGGATTACATTATATAAGATATCCAGCAGTTTTGGAAGGATACTGTGATGCCAACTGGATATCAGAATCAAAGAATTCAAAATCCACTAGTGGTTATATTTTTACCATTGGTGGCGCACTTTATTGTGTCTTGGAAATCCTCAAAACAAACTTGTATAGCTCGATGACAATGGAATTTGAGTTTATAGCTTTGGATAAAGCTGGAGAAGAAGCAGAATGGCTTCGGATTTTTTTGGAGGATATTTCGTGTTTGTAAGTCCAAGCGGCTACGATAATCTAGAGGGGGGGTGAATAGATTATCTCCATCTTTTCGATTATGCCCCATTTTTTGAATCAAATACACTAAGACAAGAATAAAGGTGCGGAAAGTAAACAACACACGTCGATTCATAGAGCTTCACCCCACCTAGGGACTACGTGCTCTACAACCCCAGTATATCTGGGATGGGTTTCAAAAAAGAATAAGAATTTTATTAATTACCACAATTAATACAAATTCAACTTACAACAACACCTTGAAGAGCACCACACTCTTCTTCAACACCACCTTTGAAGATTAACACAATCTCCCTTTGAAGATTACCACAATCTTCCTTCCACGGCACCTTTGAAGATCACCACAATCTTCAATCTTGAAGAATACCAAATTCTTCAAACACCTCAAGAGCACCACACTCTTGAAACACCTATCACCTAGATCACCCAAGTGTATTCTTTCCACAAGAATACTCACAAGGATGTTTTGTGTTGAATGATGACCAATATCAAGATTACAATTCAATAATGAATAATACAATTTGAGTGCAAGTGTAATCAAGAAATGAAAGCCTAGACCTCAAGGTGTGAAAGTGATAAGGTAGGCAAATTACAACAAGAATGATAACAATGAAGAGCTAAAGACTTTGCTTGAATGTATCTTGTTGTGTTGTATCTCAAGTGTGTTTTGGTTGCTCCAAAACTTCCTCTATTTATAGGAGATGATTGATCAAACATAGGCTTCTCTTGGGGATTGAAAATCTACAGAAAAATACAATTAAAATAAAAATATAGCTGTTAGAAATCAATCCCACAATTTAAGGAAAGTTTGTCTGCTGCACAACGGTTAGAAATTTGCTGTCAAACTTGAGGGCGACCGGTCGCACACTGATAGAAATAAAAGAAGAAACACAGCAAAAATGCACTAGTTGACCGGTCCAGGGGTCCGACCACGACCATGGGTCCGACCGGTCACCCCCGCCAATTTTTTAGTTCTGAGGACATTCTCAAATCTCTTGGTCTTTAAGCCGCCCTTTGCACGACCGGTCGACCTCCAGGGTTTTTTAAAACATCTCGTTTCTGTTTCAAAACCAATCTTTCGGACAAGGAATATTCGGTTGAACACGAGACAAAAATGTTGTCCAACATTTTATCGAAAATAACCTTCAAGAAATACTCCGAAAGATTAGTAAAAATATTTTAAACCGATTGAGAGTATTAGGACAACATTTAGAATCATAGTTTCGATGTAAAAATCCATTGACACAAAATCATTAAATGTGTTGTCCAATATTGTCGAAAATGAACTTGAAGAAATACTCCGAAAAATACTAAAACCATTTTAAATCATTTAGGAGTATTTGGACAACCTTTTAAAAAAAACATTGTTTTGGTATAAAAATAAAATCATCAAAATCATGATAAAACCATTTATCAAAGAATCTCCCCCTTTTTGATGAGTACAAACCAAAATAATTTTAACGAGGTCGATTTTGAAAAGAAAACAATTTTACCGGTTAAAAAGAACTATCCGTTGTGAGCGACAACATTCCACGCAATATAATCACAAGGATGGGAGTAGAGATATTAAACATATATAGCAAAAGCTCCCCCTATCAATATGCACAACAAGAGTAATGTAAAGGCAATCAACCACAGGCTAAAAGCTTAGCTTTTACATATTGGTCTTAAGTACAAGAGCTTATAAGCTCCCCCTGTCAACAAAACATCATTAGACAAGTATATAAGTTCATCATACAACAATTGGACTAAGTATAGTCCACAACTTATAGCTCTTTAGAAGCCATAGCTTATAGCTTCTTTCCCGAGCTTATTTTAGCTTTTATGAGCTCATAAGCTTATAACCTATTTCTCCCCCTTTGGAATCATCAAAAAGAATGTTAGCACGATAAAAACATCATATAATCATATCAAATTGCGCAACTAAACCGTTGTATCGAGCTATTTGAACATTGAAGCTTATAATCCAAATAGGAGGTAAAAGTCGATCATACGACTTGTAGAAGCTTATGAAAACTCATTTGATTTGCAAGAACATGATCTCTATAAATATATAAGACATTTGAAATCGAGAGAATCATGTAGGTGATAAATTTTTCATGGAAACATTTTATCGAACACTTGGCGGGTGTTAAAAATTGAAGAAGATATATATAGCCCTTGTAAATGTAATCAAGCCAAGTTTTTTTATCACCAAAAGCAATTTTATAAATATCATTCATCAACAATCATCATGCTCAACACAAATATATAAGAATTGCATCAAGAATATACGTATAAGCCAAGTTCTCAAGGGTTCAACCCAATTGAGATAAAGAAGTAGAATTCTTACCATTCAATCGGCAAAAATGAGCAATGATGATGATAATCGAGCTAGATAATCCCCAAAATATGAAATTTATGCAACAAAACTCATTTGGAGTGATTTGTGTGTGCAAATGACAAATGGGTCGAAATAGAGAGGAAAAACGCCAAAATGACAAAATGCAAGAACAGAGACGATTTTAACCAAAAAATCTCAGTGGGCGAGTCGAGGGAGCAAGGCGACGGCGAGTTGAGCGGTGGTGGGCGGCCGGTCGACCCCGACCAATCGACCAAGCCCAATCGTTGATTCAATTTTGAAAATCTGAAATTTGATCAAAAAATCCGATTTTTCGCCCCTAAGTTTTAAAAACGTGCAAAATGCAAACGTAGACCTCATTCAATATACATTATGTCATAATCAAGCTCGAAATGGAGTAAAGTACTCGGCGGTGAACGATTAAAAAGTCCGCGAGTTATCCTTGAGACAGAATTAAACACATCTCAAGTTTTTGTTAAACATGCAATCCCTTAGAAAAATATATCGAATCTCAATATGTTTACTTTGATTATGACGAACCATATTTTGAAAAATTATTATCACCAGACTTGTTATCCCGAAAATAAGAACGTTTTTAAGACTTTGGATACAACAAGTCATAAGGAAAAGTGCCTTTCAAATTTTTGAAAATTTCTTTTAACGACACTTTAATGAGATTCGTTGGGATAGTTTTGAAGTCGAGCATATAGACATAAGGCATATGGAATGTCGAGTCTATGGGAGTAATAAAAATGAATAAACATACCTTGAATTTGTTTGTCGACCGATATGCCTTTCTCAACCTTTGTCAATCTTTACATGGTAGTCATAGAGGTTGAGATGGTTCTTTTTTTTTTTTTCAATGCCTCACTTCTTCTTTTGTATACTTTGAATGTGGAATATAACCACCTTCTTGGCATTGTTGAACTTGAATTCCAATGAAGAAATTGAGTTCCCCCATCATGATCATCTCAAGTTCACCTAACATCATCTTAGAACAATATCTTGCACAAAAATTCATTAGTGGCACCAAATCAACTCAAATATGTACTAATAAGCAATCTTGCCCTTTTTCAAAAACAAAGAGAGTAGTATCAACTTTACCTCTTATAAAATCATTTTGCAAAGAAATATCTAAGTTTATCAAACAAAACACGGGATGTTTATATCAACCGTACAAGGCCTTTTATAAAAAGAATTTGGCCTAGATAAATTTTCAAACACGCGGTTGTTTTTCAACTTGAATAAAACCATTTAGAAAATTGGATTTAACATCCATTTGGTAAATCTTGAAATTTTCTTAAAACAAGAATGGGCAAGTAAACTGCAAATAGCTTCAAAAACATGTTACGGGTGCAAGTGTTTCATCAAAATCAATGTATTCTTCTTGACAATACCATTGAGCTACTAACCTTGCATTGGTAGTTTATCTTGTTCCAAAATACCAAAAATCAAGACATCTTGCACATGAGCATAGTAATATCGAATAATAGAGACATTATAACAAGTAACACATACTATGCTTTCAAACAAATCATCTAGAGTTTCATAAACATGTAAGTTCAAATAAGCATAGGAAGCTATATAAGGTCTCTTTTGAAATTTGAAAAATTCAAGAGCATATAGTTGAGACCTTATTTAAAAGAAGCATTTGAACAATAGTTTTGACAAGAATGAATATGAGCAATCAAATGCATAATTTTGAGAGAATGATGAAAATCAAATGTTTTATCAAAACAAAATATAATCCTTTACAAGACTCGGATAAAACAAGCTTTATTGAATAGTGCCTTTCAAAAATCGAAAAAATCCTTTTAATGGCACTTGTATGAGATACTTTGAAATATCTTGAACAATAAGCACATAGGCATATGGCAAAAATGTATCGAGTCTATAAGATGAATACCAATGATGAGCGTCCTCTCTACGGTTTAAGCATCTCTTGAATAGGATGAGGAAATATATATCCTACACATATCTTAAACAAGTATAGCACAAAACGAATATGATACAAGTGTAGGCTAAAACAATAAAAGATATCACAAGTAAGCTCATGCCATAAAAATCCATAAGAGATGATAAAACAATTAAGTCTAAGCAAATACACAAGAGTTTAATATAAGCATCATACAAGGTCTCCTTTTTTTTCAAAACAATTTTAAAACCACAAATATATATTGAATACCTTAATTTTAAAATTATGAAAACTCATTTTGCAATTTAGACACAAATAAAAACATGCATAAAAAATAAAATGCATATTTAAATAGAGAGATACGGTTTACCAATTTCGCCATTTCCATGGGTTGTGTCTTTCCCATTGTTGATGATATCTTCCCCTTTGAAAATCATCTTGTTGATGATGGCTTCTCCAATTGCTCCATCTCCAAGCATTGTGGCCTTCCTATTTTTGAAAGTGTCTTTCTCTTGGAAATTCATTGTGGTGATGTTTTCTCCTTTGAATGAGATGGTCATTTGATGCCTTCTTGGCGGTATGAATATTCCTTGATTCCGCCGGGTACCTAATATGACATTGCTTTGTGGTACCCTCAAGTGTTTGGGTCCTTTAGGATTAGCTTTGAGACTTTTAGGTCTCCAACAATAATTAGAGCTATTTCTAGCCCGACAAGTATTTACCGTATGACCCTTTTTACCACAATAAAAACAAGTAGTAATTTTTGGAGCATAAAGACCAATATGCATAGGAACTTGATTTCTTTTCACATAATTAACAACACTAGGCTTATGATCAAGTCCTTATTTCAATTTATCACAACTATGAATATCAACAATCTTGGTCATTTTATTGGTACTCAAGTTGGATTTTAATAAATCCCTTTTCATGCAATTAATATACTCAACAAGAGTACTATTTTCTTTTTCAAGGTTTCTAACCTTATCAAGAGTGGTGGTGTGAGCACATGATAGTGATTCATAGGAGGTAAATAAACTATCCTTATCATTTTTCAAAACATTGAATTCCTTTTTCAAATTTTTGTACTTAACAAGTCAACTTTGGAATTCATTTTGAAGGTCATCAAAATCATTTTGCAAATCACTATAATCATTTTGTATAACAATATCATAGGAAGTAAAGGGTTTAAGACATACCTCGTTTTCTTCTTCGATGCCCATAAAACATTGTTTGACTACTTCATAGTTGGAAGTTGTAAAAAGTTTGTTCCTTAGATTTGACCTTGTATCCCTTTGAGAAGTAGATGCTTTTGAGTTGCTCCTATCATTTGCACATACTTCGTGAATGGCTTCTAATTTTTGCCATACTCCATGAGCCGATCGAATTCCTACGATATGATCAAATTCCAAATTGGTAAGTGAACAATATAAAATATTGAGAGCTTTACCATTTAAGGAGATGATTTTCTTTTCTTCATCATTGAGCTCCTTGAGAGCTTTGGAGGTGTATGGTGTGTCTTTCATCGGAATGGATTCTCCATTGATGACGATGTTCTAAATATCGAACCCGCAACCTTCTAAATAGAATTCTATTCTTTCTTTCCAAAATGCAAAATTTTTGGAATCAAATCGAGGTGGATTGGTGGTGGAGGTGCCGGAAGAGTGAGCTTCATTCGTAGCCGACGATCGTTCCTCTTCACTCGCGATGTGAAACGAGCTTGCCAAAGAGTTTGGCTCTGATACCACTTGTAAGTCCAAGCGGCTACGATAATCTAGAGGGGGTGAATAGATTATCTCCATCTTTTCGATTATGCCCTCTTTTTCGAATCAAATACGCCAAGACAAGAATAAAGGTGCGGAAAGTAAACAACACACGTTGATTTATAGAGCTTCACCCCACCTAGGGACTACGTGCTCTACCACCCCAGTATATCCGGGATGGGTTTCAAAAAAGAAACAGAATTTTATTAATTACCACAATTAATACAAATTCAACTTACAACAACACCTTGAAGAGCACCACACTCTTCTTCAACACCACCTTTGGAGATTACCACAATCTCCCTTTGAAGATTACCACAATCTTCCTTCCACGGCACCTTTGAAGATCACCACAATCTTCAATCTTGAAGAATACCAAATTCTTCAAACACCTCAAGAGCACCACACTCTTGAAACACCTATCACCTAGATCACCCAAGTGTATTCTTTCCACAAGAATACTCACAAGGATGTCTTGTGTTGAATGATGACCAAAATTAAGATTACAACTCAATAATGAATAATACAATTTGAGTGCAAGTGTAATCAAGAAATGAAAGCCTAGACCTCAAGGTGTGAAAGTGATAAGCTAGGCAAATTACAACAAGAATGATAACAATGAAGAGCTAAAGACTTTGCTTGAATGTATCTTGTTGTGTTGTATCTCAAGTGTGTTTTGGTTGCACCAAAACTTCCTCTATTTATAGGAGATGATTGATCAAACATAGGCTCCTCTTGGGGATTGAAAATCTACAGAAAAATACAATTAAAATCAAGGAAAGTTTGTCTGTTGCACAACGGTTAGAAATTTCTTTGTCAAACTTGAGGGCGACCGTCGTCCGCGATCGATAGAAATAAAAGAAGAAACACAGCAAAAATGCACTGGTTGACCGGTCCAGGGGGGTCCGACCGGTCGACCATGGGTCCGACCGGTCGCCCCCCATAGGGACCGGTCACCCCTGCCAATTTTTGAGTTACAGGACATTCTGTAATCTCTTCAGGTACCGATCGCCCTTTGCGCGACCGGTCGACCTCCAGGGTTTTTTAAAACGTCTCGTTTCTATTTCAAAACCAATCTTTCGGACACGGAATGTCCGGTTGAACACGAGACAAAATTTTTGTCCAACATTTTATCGAAAATAACCTTCAAGAAATACTCCAAAAAATTAGTAAAAATATTTTAAACCGATCAAGAGTATTAGGACAACATTTAGAATCATAGTTTCGATGTAAAAACCCATTGACACAAATTATTAAATGTGTTGTCCAATATTGTCGAAAATGAACTTGAAGAAATACTCCGAAAAATATTAAAACCATTTTAAATCATTTAGGAGTATTTGGTCAACCTTTTAAAAAAACATTGTTTTGTTATAAAAACAAAATCATCAAAACTATGATAAAACCATTTATGAAACAGTGTTGGCCAAAGCCGATCCATCTATCATCGATATACATTGTGATAGTCAGTAGGAGATAGGAAGGGCACAAAATAACATGTATAATGGTAAGTCTATACATCGTAGACACAACACCATTAAACAATTAATCTCAAGTGGTGTTATCTCCATTGATTATGTAAAATCTAAGGAGGCGACTCGGATCCACTTACCAAAGGTTTACCAAGAGATCAAGTATACCAATTATCAAATAGAATTAGATTTAAGCCTATTACGCATTAATCTTTGTAATGGTAACCCAACCATGATGACTGGAGATTAAGCACTTAGGATAAATTCCTACCCATTCATATGATCAAAAGTGTGTTATGTGGAAATATGTAAGGTTAAGTTCAAATTTTAACGATTTCTATAGCTTGGTAAGCCAAGTGGGGTATGGCAGAATACTCTTAATAGGAGGTCACCTATGTAAATGTGAAGTAGGGCCGCTTTTATGAGATTTTTGAGGCTTGAATTCTCTAAAACACTTATTGAAACCCAAGATTGTTCAATGCCAAATTGAACACAACCATGAGAACTGAAAAATGTTAGGGAGGTTATTGTGTGGGTGTTGTTATCTTGGTTTACACCAACGGCTGAACAGTTCAAGACATCATGTTTGCTGATTAGCCAAGTAAATTCGATAGTACTCCACTAGGGAAGGTTCAAAGCCAGAAGCTACCTCTTCTGATGCAACAACTTTCCATTTGTACTCTCTTTAGTGTCTGCATTCACATGTGCATTGTATTGATTCACATAATTTCTCATTCATGTGGGGATTGTTGGAAATATTTTTAAGCTCACAAGAATATTTCGGGGTGGAAGAAAAATTATTGCCTAAAGGTGATAAGTTGAGGTACAAGTGGAACTTCAGTATTCCATGTTGGACAATGAATCTAATTTGTGGATGAAATTTATATTGAAAATGCATCTAGACTATTATTTGTAATTAGTACAAATGTAGTTGCAACCAAAGGGTGCAACTCTTCATGGAAACTCACCAAAAGGTGCAACTCTTCATGGAAACTCTTAATAGTTGCAAACCAAATGGTGCAACTCTTCATAATAACTCTTAGAATGAAAAGGTGAGTCCAAGAGTTGTGTTGTTTCACTTGAAACCTTTGGCAATCTATAAATACCCTAAGATCTGCATATTTCATTCATTTTTTCATACAAACACAAGCATACATTCTGTCAAAATTTTCCCGTAAAAGAGAGAGTACAAAACATTTGAAGGTCATCATCTCTTGTTGTTTGGAGTGCTACTACAGCAAGAGGAGACCGTTGTATCTTGGGAGATGTTTGCTATTCAACCGTGGGCACCGTAGCGGGGCAATTTATCTTAAAGACATAGAGTCGAACTCTAGCCTCGGTTTAAATTTATGTATTCTATAATTTCATATTTCTAGAATTCAAGTAAGTTTTCTGATTTATTTTTTCAAATATAATATTGCACGTGATAAATCTCGGCATGGCTAATCGGAAACACGATTGGAAATTAATGCGTCTAGGAATATGTTTGGATAATAAAGTTTGAGAGGATTTTGTTGCTACAAAGGTGCTACTTATATCAATTCAAAAGTGTTCCATGAATTTAGAGGCAATAGAGAACATGTTTGTATTTGTAACCAAGATTTGACCTTATTTCTTGTTCTTTTACTTGGAAAATAAAATTGAGACAAAGTCTCTTTATTTCTTTTCAAGTTGGTTTGCAATAGTAGATCATACTTTATTTTAATTAATGTTTCTCTTATATGGATTCATGATTTTATGAAAACTTTGGGTCTTTAAATAATTTAAAGGTTTTTACTTGTGTAAGTTTAAAGTGTTTAGGATCAGCGAATTATTTACTTACAATATTGATTAATGTAATCCCTCACAATTGACTTATGACATTAATATATCTTAATTTGTACAATGCAGGAAAATAATCAACATTGTCAATGGATTCAACGACATCAGTAAGACTTTTGAATATAAATCAAAAGTCATTCACATTTGAATGTCCCAACATCTTGCGGACAAAACTTCTTTTCCAAGATTCGTAAAATGATTATGATAGATGAAGAAGTAAGAAAATAAACTAAACTACAATCTTTTATATTTAGATAATTATTATATTTAATAAGTTAAAACAAAATTGCTAATTTTTGCAGGGTGTGCAGATTGGAGTTATTATCTTCAATGAAGACATAAATCACTTTACAGGCAAAATAGCACTTAATAATAGATAAATGATTATAAATGCGGATGTTAAAAGAGTTAATCCACTATTTCTGAATGCACATCCTAAAAAGGAATTGGTCTTAAAGAAACATTATGTTGTGAATGATGCGTCAAATCAACCTATTGCAGATAAAATTGAATACAATTTTGTAGAGTTGAAGGATATAAATCTTGAACTCCACAATAATGGAGTTGGTATATTTTTTTTATCCTTTACTTATTATTTGGCCATAATGATATGTTGTTCAAATATTTTTGTAAGTGTAACTTATGTCATGCATATATTTGTTTTACCATAATGATATGTTTTTAGAACATTTTTATAAGTGCAAATTATGTGATACAAATATTTATGGAGTTGTCTTAAGAGTTAAAGAATGTAGAATGACTACAAACTCAAGGACCTCGTTGAAGTCTGCAAGGGAAATAACGATAATTAACAAACAATAATCAAAATTTTTATTGTTTTTCATCAGGTATTGTTTTTTTCCATTCAATTTTGAAGAACGTAAGTGATTGACTTGTTATCTATTATATACAGATTTCATCCTGTAATTGTTTGTCTCTGGGAGGATTTGGCGAGAAATGAATGAAAGCTATTGAAAGATATTCTTGATTAAAATATGATAGTTGCCATCACTAAAGCCACCCCAAAAAAAATACCTTGGTAATTTATTTAATTACAGTTTAGTGAAAAAGAATAATTTTCCCTCTTCTTATTATTGAAGACGTCCTAAAAATATAACAGTTGAAATGACTACTTTTCATATGTGTTACTGTATGTCATATTTCCTTATTTAGGTGAGTTACAGATGCAAACTACATCATCATCAATCCTACAGACAGACCCAACTTGTGAAGAAACAAAATATTTGAGAAATTGGTAACCAATAACTTTAAATTTCAATATGACATTGATTGAATTTGAAAATAACACATTCATTTCTAATGTTATACATGCTACATTCAATTGATAATCCTATGAAAGTCCGAGAATAACCAATGATTCAGAGAATGAAACATGCAAATGAAGTGAGCCTCAATGAGATCATATACAATCAGTAGGTCCCAAGGGTGTAAGTGTAAGGTTTAGAAGGGGGTTGAATAAACCTTACCAAATTTTCGATTTAGGCCTTTTAAATCTACTGAGTTCTACATACCAGTGTCTTGATGGACAATCGAATTAGTCACTCAAGAGAGTTAATCTCTCAACAGACTCAAATTTGAGTACATTAGTAGAGTAACTCACTGTTGGCTATAATTTGACTTCAAATTTGTGATTTTGTTTTCGATGGAAGACTTAACACCCTTAAGTTTGATTAAGCAAGTTTTTACTGACTTGATTTAGTACTTATAGATTATCAAATGGATAGCAAATTTATCGTGAGATATAAACAATTAAAAGTGCGATGTTTAAATGTCAGAAAGTAAATGACACAAAGATGGTTTTTATAGAGGTTCGAAGATGGGGTAATTCTTCTACTCCTCTCTTCTCCAACTCCTGGAGGAATCCACTAAGTAATGATCGGTTTACAAAGCGTGTGATCCGGATACAAGTCTTGATCACAACAAATGACTTGATCCTTTGGGACTCGATGAGACGCCTTGATCACTCACCAAGGCTTCTCGTGCGACTCGGCTTCTTCACAGGGCGTACCGCCTTGCTACTACTGACTCACTTGCTCAAGCACTTTGGATTTGATCACGAAGCCCTCCAAAAGCTTAAGACTTGGTTCACCTTGAACCTTTCTACAATCCTACTTGGAATGTAGACCCCTTGTTTCAGATTTTTCCTCTTCAACTCGATTGAAGTTCTCTTTCCTTCACGGGGTAAGTGTTGGATTGATGTACTTGAGATGTAGGCTTGAGGATTGAGATTGTTTCGATTATTGATAAGCTTGTATATCTCACGTGTGTCATTCATCCTCTTTTTTTCTCAAACAAACTCCTCGGCCTTTTATAGTGAACTTTCAAAAATTTGCCCGTTGAAGAGATAGGCTCATTTTTGAAAATCACTTTGCGATCGTTGGTATGCGATTCTTGGAATTGCCATTTCCTCGTATGAAATGTTTTATCACCTTTTCGGAGTTCGACACGGTGTAGTGCTTCCCATTGGTTCATTTCTTTTGCACGCTTCGGGACTGAGCACTCCAAGAAAGGTAGTATGGAGATATTACTTGTTTAAGTAAATCTCTTGATTTACGTGTCAACGGTTCTTTTTCGATTATCTCGACTTGACTGCATATCCTCGCTTTCCCCAGGTGACTTAGAGTCGACTTCCAATCATTGGATGACTCTTCCGTCACTTGACTTGAGACTTGGCTTCTCTTGAGTTGACTTGACCGATGTTCCACTGTTGCATCTCTCACCTTCTTCAATCGAGTTCTGTCATCTTCTTTGTTGTACTCACTGTCTCTCAAAGAGAGTTTTCCTTCAAGCCTTCGTTGTCTTCTTGCAAGTTGGAGCGTAGGCGACTTAACTCGGCTTGGCGGCTCTTAATTGTTACAATACATTTCAAAGCAAGAATTGGGAGCCAACTTTCTATTCTAAGTTTTACATGGCATTCATCAAAATCTAAACAATAGAATTCCTAACAATTTCCCCCTTTTTGATGATGCCAAAACTTAAATCATACAAAGATGCAAATAACAAAGATACATACGATAGTGTATTGACATAGAATGTATGCACATAATCAATCTTTTTATTGATCATATCATTCTTGTACTTAACACAATCAAGTTTTTACAAGGTGTATCGAGTATGTAATTGTCAAAAAAATTTATAGCATTATTACGTAAGACTTACATTGTATGTATTTACATATAAAATACACGAAGGGTTGGACAACAACACTTCATCTCCTTCTCATCCTTCTTTCATCTTGATCAAGATCTTCTTCTCTTCTTCTCTTTCTTCTCGTCATCACCGCCTTCTTTTTCTTCTCATATGCCTTCCCTGGCAGCTTCATCTTTCCTTATTCTTTCCTGTCTCTCCCCATAGCCGAGTTTGTCTCTTGTTTTCTTCTTCTATCCTTTTTGCATACTCGGCGTTGGTTTTAGCCACTTGCAAGTTCGCCACATGGTCAAGCCCGGCCCGAGTAGATCCCTCCTTTCTTTCCCGGATCTACGTATTCAATATTCTTGGGCGAGGCCTAGGTCAAGCTTCTTCCTCCACTCGCCGCTTTTCCTCTACCTACTGGGGCGTATCTTTGTCTTGGGGCCTTTTTTCTTTCCAAACAGTGCCCGGCGGAGTGACCAGCAGAGTGATCGGTTGTCTGGCATGCAGCCGACTTCTTTCACATAATGTGAGACCCTTTTCCCAAGATCAGTCCCAAGCTTGAGCCAAGGACATATTTGCAAAATAACCTTCGATTCGAGCGTTTTGAATTCGTCAACGATCTTGGCTCTGTCCCGACATCCGAAATGGCATACGTGTCTCTGTCAACCGGAATGCCTCCGTGTTCTTTCAAAATGTTCATCACCACTGGCATCCATTCTTCCTTCCACCTCCTTCATCCCCGCTTCAATTTCTTTTCTCTTCTCGGCCATAGATACAACCAGTGTTGGAGTGGCAGAGTCACGGGGAGTTTGCCGCTTATAATGTCACCGTGACAGACCTGTTGGGGGTTTGTGCAATCATCAAGGTCATATTTTTGATCCTTCCCCCTCGTGATTTTCCTTTCTTGATTTCAAAATTTCCTCGATTTTTCCTTCTCAAATTTCCCCTTGTCACCGCTTCTCTTTCTTTTCACTTGATTTTTCTTGCTTTAAGGTATTCCTCTTCCCCCTTTTTGGCATCATCAAAGGATAGAGGAACCCCCAGGAACATCTTTGGTAAGCATGAAGTCGAGTCTTCGATGGTTGAATTTTGCTTCAAGTCTAAGTCTGCGTTGTATCTTTGCGGAATTGATCGAGTAGCGTTGGATTCTCATTTGAAATCGGCTTCATCTCGGCCATGAGAAGGCTGAATTTTCTTGTCATGTGTTCTTCCAAACGCCGTATATCATTTGCATTTCGCTCACGCAGCGGCCTTGATCTCGGCGGTGTGAGCTTCGTGCATATGGTCAATGTGTTCCCCGCAGACTTCGTTTTCGCATCAACATTTTCAGCTCTCCACACCAAACTTGTTGAATAATTGTCTCAAGTATCTCACCTGTTCCACACGCATTGATTCTTCTTTGTGCCACCATTCCCTTATCCCGACCGTGATGCCTCTCAAGTCAAGTCACCGTAAAGGTTGGCATCTTTGTTGTCCAGCATATCCAAGAGGCCGATCGTCTCCATCTTTTCAACTTCAAAGAAAGAGTGCTTTGAACACTTCTCGTACTTGATTGATTCTTCATTGCGGTGATGGCCATACAAATCCCGAAATCGAAGTCGGTTTGAACAATGGTGCCTGAGTGAAAAACAGGAGCCGTCTGTGATAGCGTGCTTGCTCATTTTCGACTCTTCGTGGAGTTCGTATCTCCAAAGGTGAGAAAGGAAAGATTCCACAAAGGATTCATCACCGCCATCCGGGATTTGTTCGATGATAAGCGGTGGGCGTGAAGTTCTTTTGGGAATCGATCCACCAGAGCAGGAGGAGCCGGAGCGGTGGTCACTGGTTCACCGGTGGGTTTTGTGGTGCGATGGGCTAGAACTTGGCCGAGCCTCACTGTCTTAACGCCGTTGGTCTCAACGATTTCTCCTTTTGAGTAGACGTCCTCGGCCTTATCGAGCGTCATCGGACGATGATGAGATTTCCATTGGTGGCTCATCATCAAAATTAAAGGTCCGACGAGTAGTCTTGGGATCGACTTGCTCGTGCCTGGAACATCCGCACCGAGTCTTTTGGATTTGTCATGGGGTTGACTCGACTTCTTTTCGCCGATCCCGAAAGGTGACATCGTGGTTGTCCTGGGAATCATGAAGTGCGCTGATCTCCTTTTCGGATGGGTCAATGATTGCGGGAGGAATGTTCTCTACTTGAC
The DNA here is from genome assembly GCA_016081115.2 of Rehmannia glutinosa. Lineage (NCBI taxonomy): Eukaryota > Viridiplantae > Streptophyta > Magnoliopsida > Lamiales > Orobanchaceae > Rehmannia > Rehmannia glutinosa. The sequence goes on along the minus strand of JABTTQ020000449.1, from coordinate 135,062 downwards.
CTCTTTACCCCGAAATCTCAACCTCCCGTGGCCTTCATTTCCTCCAAGTCTCTACTACTGCGAGGCCTTGGTCCTCCCTTTCGACAAAGGTCACGTGTCTTAGGGTCTTCGGCAGTGGCATCCATTGGAGTCTCAACCCCATGGATTGCACTTTCATCGCCTGAGTGTTAACTCCCGTACATTCCTTCCTCGTGCCTCGACCGCATCGCATCGCCAGCGTCATTAGCCTTCGTAGTAGCGGTTGGCACCTCGGTGAGACAGTCTCAACTGTCGAGCTTCGATTGATGGCAATTTCTTTTTCTTCTTGTGTTTGAGTGTTCTTTGCTTCGCCTCCTACATTCTTTGTGGAGTCATCTGCAAAGATCCTCCGACCTTGCTTTGCCGGAGTGGGAGTTTCCCCACCGGCGCACCACCGTGAGTGACTTGGAGTGGGGTTACTCGTCTCCAAACTCCTGCTTTGTTGCAATTGATGGTTCAGTAGTTGGGGCGGTGGTGGCACACCTTCAATAGGGGTTGGCTCGACCGGGGTCCCCACTAGCCCGTTCATCGCCATCTCCTTATTGCCTTCTTCCGAGTTAGCTGGGAAGTGGTAGCGAAGAACATCGAGTGGCTATTTGTTGAACCACTCCCATTGGATCGATTTCACCGTGTTCTAGAGGACTCTCCTGGTCCCTCCATCGCTTTGCTCGTGAAGGATTCTTGATTCGTGCAATGCTTGCTGCATTTGCAATTCTTCCGTAGCGGGCATTCTCGAGATTCTCATCACCTCATCACTTTCAGAAGACATCAAGGAGAGGATGGAAGTGTTACGTGGTCTTAGGAGATAGGCGATGTCTTGCCTTCTCGCGTGCTTCGGCTTCTTCACTTGCTTTTCTCTCTCCTTGTCCTTGTAGATCTGCAAATATCCATGCAGTTGTCTTCATCTAGAGCTGGGAGCACAGTAGATAATCCAGGAAATTTAGCGATTCCTCTTCTTCTTCTATGAATTCAGCCGTTGGAACTGTTCCCTTGACTTGCTCAACTTCCATTTCCTCCACTCACGCAGAGACGATTTTGGATGTCCGGGTAAGGTGGAGATAGGATCATTACATCACTATCCGCTTGGGCTGGTTCTTCTTGTGCTTCAAAATGTATGAGCTACACTGTGTCTTCGGTTGCCTCTGCTGATCACCTTCAAGACTTGGGCTGTTTCATCAATTACATCCGGAGACTCTACTTCTCCGGTAGTCTCCTGTATTTGTGCTAGGTGAGTAGGCGACTCACTGGTTTCTCCTGTTCGGATTGCTTTACAAGTCTTCTTCGTCTCTTAGTTTGTTGTGTATATTATTTTGTCAAAGAACGTCGGACTTGGCTATTTCTTTCCATGCGTCGGCCAAGTTTACATCAACCTCTTTGATCTCGGATGCTCCTCTGGCGGTAGTGAGCAATATTCACCAAATCCTTGGCGTTGATAGTCACCGCTTCTTCCCATGAACAGATGACTTGATTCCTTCATCGTGAATCTCGGCATTCACGTGGAATTGTGCGACCTCCTCCACGTAGGTCATAGGATATTCCAAACGTTAGAAACGGTTTCATCCCCGACGTTTCTAACTTCTCCGCGATTTTCTTCACCAGGGTGTCGTCGGACCGCTTCACCATTCCGTCGAAATCCACGGTCGAACCGGTGTGGATTTGTTTTCCCAACTTGGTAAAGTCATACGTTGGTGCCATTTCTCAAATAATTTCAAGGAAAAGTTCGAAATTTGATTTGAAGGTTGATAGGGTTTAGAGAGTATTTGCCTTGGCTTTTTGAGAGAGAGATTGAACAGTTTTAGAAGTGTGAGAGAGAAACGGACGAAAAATGGTTTAAATATGGTTTATGAAAGGACGTGCAGGCGGTTTTGAATCGTGATCGAAATCAACGGCTTGGATTTCGCACGCATATTGAGCATTCATGTCTCGTATTTAATGCGGCAGCATTTATATCCAATCATAGGCTTGGTGTGCGCTTTATGTCCGTACACATCATCATTATCTTTGACGTGTCTCTTAAAACATTCCCGCTAAGTCAAAAACATTGCGTTTTTGTCACTTTGCTCATAAGTTATTCAGAACTTATCTCTTAGCCGATTTAACTCTGCTTCTCACATTTCTCTTAGTGACTCACTATCACCGACTTGGTATAGTGACTTTTCCGATCAAATGGTGATTCTTGAGCTAATTTTTGTTTTCACTCTTTTTCACCTTCTTTCCTGTTCCATTTCTTTTCTTTGATTCTTCGTGTCTCAAACTTAGCTCAATTCGCCCCAACTCATGTTTGAGTTCTTCAAATCTTGACTCACATAATGGTTTTGTGAAGATGTCGGCTAGTTGTTTGTCGATTGAGATATATTCCAAGATAATGTCCTTCTTTTCAACATGATCTCTTATGAAATGATATCCGACATCAATATGTTTTGTTCTTGAGTGCAACACAGATTTTGAGTGATTGCAATGGCACTTGTGTTATCACACATGATTGGAATTTCTTTTTCTTCAACTTCATAATCTCTCACCTTTGTCTCATCCATAGGACTTGGGCACAACAAATGCCTGCAGCTATGTATTCTGCCTCACCTGTAGAAGTGGCTATTGAGTTTTGCTTCTTGCTAAACCAGAAATTAATCTGTTTCCAAGCATTTGACATGTGCCTGAAGTACTTTTCTGTCCACTCTTGCATCCAAAGATAGTCGAGTCTGAATAGCCAATTAGCTTGAATCCACCTTCCTTTGGATACCATAGCCCTACTTCTTGGTTTCCTTTTAAGTATCTCAATATTCTCTTAGTCTGCATCATATGGCTCTCTTTTGGAGCAGATTGAAATCTTGCACATACACCTACAAAAAAGGTGATGTCGGGCCTGCTAGCTGTGAGATAGAGCATGATCCAATAAGTGCTCTGATCTTGTTTGATCTACTGGGCTTGCCATCTGCATCCATGTCCATTTTGATGATGTGTTCATTGGTATTTTTACGTAAGACTTCTCCTCCATACCAAATTTCTTCATTAAATCTCTGGTGTATTTTGTTTGACTTATGAAGGTTCCATCCTTCACTTGTTTCACTTGAAGTCCAAGGAAGAATGTCGTCTTCTCCCATCATGCTCATTTCAAATTTACTTTGCATGAGGTTTGAGAATTTTTCACACAGACTCTTTGTTAGTGGATCCAAAAATGATGTCATCCACATATATTTGAACAAGCAAGATACTCTTCTTGTCTTGAATTCTCAAAAGTGTTCTATCTACTTTTCCTTTAGTGAATCCATTTTCATTTAGGAATTGTGACAGGGTATCATACCATGCTCACGGTGCCTGTTTCAATCCATACAGGGCTTTCTTGAGTTTGTACACTTTGTCTCCAAGAGTCTTCTCAAATCCTGGAGGTTGTTCAACATACACTTCTTCTTCCAATAATCCATTTAGGAATGCACTTTTTACATCCATTTGATATACAAAGTGAAATTTTTGTGAGCAAAGATAGGCAAGAAACATCCTTATAGCTTCCAATCTTGCTACAGAGCAAATGTTTCATCAAAATCTATTCCTTCTTCTTGGCAATATCCTTTGGCTACCAATCTTGCTTTGTTTGTTACCACAAAGCCTTCCTCGTTCATCTTATTTCTGAATACCCATTTGGTTCCAATAACATTTTGATGTATGGGTCTTTGTACTAATTCCCATACTTTATTTCTCTCAAACCGATTCACTCTTCTTGCATAGCTTGAATCCAATGTGTGTCATCCAATACTTGTGACACATCTTTGGGCTCTATCTACGAGATGAAGCATGTGAACATTGCTTGTTGAGTTCGATCTTGTCTTGACACACCTTCTCTCATGTCCCCAATGACAAGTTCTCGTGGATGGTCTCTCGGCCATCTTACGTCCAGTTGAAGTAAGTTAGCCGGATTCGATCGACTTGCGGCGTGTTCTTTGTGGTCGCTCTCTCGTGATCACTCAAACGCAGATTTTCCACTGCTTTTGAGATTCAGCTATCTCATCTTCTTCTCAATTGATAATCCCCGCCTACCTTCAAGATAGGGATTCTTCTCGTGAGGTTGGATGTTTCACTTATCACCGACTCTTCAATGTCTTTTCCATTTATGTTTGGCTCATCGAATACTACATGAATGGATTCTTCCGTAACCATAGTTCTTTTGTTGAGTATTCTGAGGGCTTTGCACCGAGTATCCTAAGAAGATACCCTCATCGCCTTTAGCATCAAAAGCCTTTAGGTTGTCTTTGCCATTATTGTGGATGAAGCATTTACATCCAAATATCCTGAAATATGCAACATTTGGTTTTCTTCCACCCGGATCTCATAGGAGTCTTTGTCACCGCCTATTTATCATACATCTGTTTTGGGTGTAGCAGTCGTGTTGATTGCTTCACCAAAATCTTTTTGGTAACCCCCGTGACCTAACATGGTCCTTGCTGCTTCCTTGAGGGTTATGTTCCTTCTTTCTGCAACTCCATTCTCACTGTGGAGTCCTTGCAACCGATAGTTCATGACCAATACCATTCTCAATACAAGATCGAGTTATTATTCCATTGACAAACTCGGTTCCTCTCTATCCGATCTTATTTTGATAATGGTTTGACTCTTCTCATTTTGTATTCTCTTCATCACCGTGTGGTAGCTTTTGTAGAGTTTCTTTCTTCTTGCACATGAATATTGTCCATGTATATCTTGAGTAGTCATCTACTACCACCAAGGTGTATTTCTTTCCACTTATGCTTGCTTTGGTTCCACTTGGGCCAAATAGATCCATATGAAGCGATGCAATATTCTTGTTGAGGATGGGCATGTCTTTTCTTTGAATGACGACTTGATTTGTTTTCCTTCGACATGCATCACATATACTTTCCTTCTTGTATCTCGAGTCCTGAAGTCCTTCTACAAGATGACTTCTTGCTAGCTTATTAATTGTTTTGAAGTTCGTGTGACTCGGCTTTTTTTGTGCCACAACAACTTGATTCAAATCTGTGCTTTTGCTAGTAGACAGTCTTTGGGTGTTGCGGTTGACCAATCCACTACATACATATTTTTCTCGTCTACATCCTTGCAAAGACAACTTCATTAGATTCAACATTTTTGATTTGGCATATTCCCATGTTGAATCCAACATTGTAGCCCTTGTCGCAGAGTTGATCGATGCTTAGTAAATTGAAGTTTAGTCCTTCAACATATGCAACATCCGTGATTTCTAAACCATTCCTTTTGATGGATCCAGTCTTCTTATTTCACCAGAGCTTCATTTCCTCCAAATATGACTTTTGCTCCTTTGACTTCCTTGAATTTTGACAGATTTCTCTTATTTCTGTCGTCATGTGTCCGGAATGCACCACTATCCATGTACCAGTTCCTTGGCACTCACTGCTCCTTGAACCCGCAATCAAGGAAATTAAGTTTTAGGTACCCATTCTTGTCCGGGTCCCGAGGGGTTAGAATTATAAGATGATCCAACCAACCTATAGCCAAATGATTTGACTCTAAGAGGTTGCCATCTATCGGTGCCATACTCATAATCAATCCTGGCAAATTGCTTGGGAGTCTCCAGTTCATACAAATTGCCTCTTTGTCTCAGTATGCCCGCATATGTGTTTTAGCAATTGCCTTTCTTGGGTAATTGTGGTGTCTTTGAGTGTAGTGCCTAGGTGCATATGTGTGTCTTTGATGAAAGCTCTTATGCTTTTGGAATGGCCTTTGTTGAGTTCTGTGGCCTTTGCCATTTGGGCTTGTATTCCATAAGTCTAGTCGATAGTTCACATTGTTCCAATCGGCTTGGCTTGGATATTTTCTACCATTCCCATCATATGTATTTCTTTTATGAGTTTTCTGGGGTTTTTGGTAGCTCGCTTCTTCTTTACGAGTATTTTCTGTTTGGAGTCCATTTGAGGACTCGGCCGAATCTCTTCTCACTATCCTTTCAAAGACTCTCAACTGGGTCATTTTTCCTTTTCCTTTGTAACCAAGGCCAGTTTGCTTAGTATTGTGCTTTGGATTGAAAGTGTGTGCATCATTTAGAGTTTTGGATTTTTCGACTTTTCATGACTTGAAGATCCTTTTTCCAAAATTACTTCTTGAGGTTTGACATGGCACAAAGGAATTAAATCCTAAGCCTGTCTTGTCTCCACATTCTCTTTGACTCATAATAAGATCATCCAATGATTTAGATGCCTTAGTGAATGAGGCAATAACATTTTTGAGGTCATTCTCCCTCTTTTCTATAGCGAAGCAATTTCTCGCTATTAATTTAGCATTTTCAAATTTTTAAACTTTTATTCTCATCACTATTTGACTTAGAGTACTCGGCTCCTTAGTCGACTTTGAGTTTTGATTTTTGAGTAGGCTGTTTTCCTCATTCAATAGTGTGTGTGAGGTTTTAATGTGCTCAAAATCTTTCATCATTTTGCCTAATGAATCATAAAGATCAGTGGGTGATGAAGTGTGTGTCACAAACACTATCACTAGTGTCCGATCTTGTTGAGTTAGATTGTACCTCATCTTCTTGATCTTGTTCTTTGGCCATTAAGCGCATCAAAGCTTCTTCTTCGTGAGTCACTTGAGTAGTCACCACCGCTTCTCTCGAGTCACCGTCTCTCTTGACTTGGCTCCTTTCAAAGAATCTCTCGACCATCATTGCCTTTTTCTTCTCTTGTCTTCTTTCTCTCAAGACCTTTCTTTCTTCTTCGTTTCGCACTTGTTGACTACAGGATATGAGCAAATAATGGCATAGTGACCTGGTTGTCTACAATTCCAACATAGATATTCACCTTTTTGAAATGACTCTTTCTATTCTTGAGTTGTCACCTTTGATACTCGGCTTGTTGATGATCTCGTCCTCTTGGTTTGCCTATCATCCCTTGATTTGGAGGGAGCCGAGTGTCTTCCGGAGGATTCACCCTTTCTCTCTTGTAGTTCTTGTTAAAGAACTTGTTAAATCTTTTAACCATCGTGGCTATTTCTTCCGGGTCAATTGCCTCTTTGACCTCGGCTCTCCTTCCGTCTTTGACAACTAGAGCCATTGCTTTGGGTACAAATGTCTCTTCCTCGTCTTTCCTTCTCGGCCAAACTCGTAGGCTTTGAGGTCCGAGAATAACTCATGATTGGATGTCTTTGATAGGTCCATGGAGTGTCTCAATGCCATGACCTTCATTTCCCATTCACCGAAGACTTTTTAGGATCTTCATACACATTTCCTTTTGTGTATATTCCTTTCCAAGTGTAGACCTCATTTGTGATTTCTCAAACCGAGCATCCAGTTGATCCAGGTTTTCTCCCGAGATCATTTTAAAGTTCTCAAATTTTTGTAGACAACCACGATAGTTTGTTTTCTTTGATTTGCTCACGAGCCTTCACAAATCAACGCCGCTTTGTCCCAAATTTCCTTAGCGCTTTTGCAAGATTTCACTTTATTGAACATGGCTTTGTCCAAGGTTTTGTAGAGAATGTCCTTGGCTACATTGTCCAGGTTGTATCTTTTTCTGTCATCATTTGTCCACTCGGTTCTTGGTTTTTCAACCATGACCGTCCGGTCAGATCTTTTTCTTCTTCCCCTTCACCGCAACTCTTCGACAAAATGTGTTCACCTTTAATATTTGCAGAGGCCCATCTTCTATCACTATCCACATCTCATCATGTAATGTTTGATAGATGAGCCCGCATACGAATTTTCCAATCATCAAATTCTTCAATAGTGAACATAGGAATGCGTGTTAGATTTGCTTCCATGATAATAACTTTTAATGATAGAAAAGAGTTTTGAAAGATTAAGTACTAAAGCGGACTTTTGAAAAGATTGGAGATCTAGTTCAAACCGAACTGCGGAGGGTTCAATGAACCAACCGCCTCGATACCACTTGTAGGTCCCAAGGGGTGTAAGTGTAAGGTTTAGAAGGGGGTTGAATAAACCTTACCAAATTTTCGATTTAGGCCTTTTAAATCTACAGAGTTCTACACAATTGTGTCCTTGATGGACAATCGAATTAGTCACTCAAGAGAGTTAATCTCTCAACAAACTCAAATTTGAGTTATTAGTAGAGTAACTCAAATTGTTGGCTATAATTTGACTTTCAATTTGATTTTGTTTTCAAATGGAAGACTTAACACCCTTAAGTTTGATTAAGCAAGTTTTTACAAATGACTTGATTTAGTACTTATAGATTATCAAATGGATAGCAAATTTATCAAAGAGATATAAACAATTAAAAGTGCGGATGTTTAAATGTCAGAAAGTAAATGACACAAGATGGTTTTTATAGAGGTTCAAGATGGGGTAATTCTTCTACTCCTCTCTTCTCTAACTCCCGGAGGAATCCACTAAGTAATGATCGTTTACAAAGCGTAGAATGATCCGGATACAAGTCTTGATCACAACAAATGCCCGACTTGATCCTTTGGGACTCGATCCGAGACGCCTTGATCACTCACCGGCTTCTCGTGCGACTCGGCCTTCTTCACAGGGCATTTGCTACTACAAACTCACTTGCTCAAGCACTTTGGATTTGATCACGAAGCCCTCCAAAAGCTTAAGACTTGGTTCACCTTGAACCTTTCTACAATCCTACTTGGAATGTAGACCCCTTGTTTTTCATATTTTCCTCTTCAACTCGATTGAAGTTCTCTTTCCTTCACGGTAAGTGTTGGATTGATGTACTTCGAGATGTAGGCTTGAGGATTGAGATTGTTTCGATTATTGATAAGCTTGTATATCTCACGTGTGTCATTCATCCTCTTTTTTTCTCAAACAAACTCCTCGCCTTTTATAGTGAACTTTCAAAAATTTGCCCGTTGAAGAGATAGGCTCATTTTTGAAAATCACTTTGCGATCGTTGGTATGCGCTTCTTGGAATTGCCATTTCCTCGTATGAAATGTTTTATCACCTTTTCGAGTTCGACACGGTGTAGTGCTTCCCATTGGTTCATTTCTTTTGCACGCTTCGGGATCGAGCACTCCAAGAAAGGTAGTATGGAGATATTACTTGTTTAAGTAAATCTCTTGATTTAAATAAACGGTTCTTTTACGCTTATCTCGACTTGACCGCATATCCTCGCTTTCCCCCAGGTGACTTAGAGTCGCCTTCCAATCATCGGATGACTCTTCCGTCACTTGACTTGAGACTTGGCTTCTCTTGAGTTGACTTGATCGATGTTCCACTCACCGCATCTCACCGCTTCTTCCGAATTCTCGTCTTTTTCTTTGTTGTACTTAGTCAGTCTCTCACAGAGTTTTCCTTCAAGCCTTGATTGTCTTCTTGCAAGTTGGAGCGTAGGCGACTTAACTCGGCTTTGGCCACTTCTAATTGTTACAATACATTTCAAAGCAAGAATTGGGGAGCCAACTTTCTATTCTAAGTTTTACATGGCATTCATCAAAATCTAAACAATAGAATTCCTAACAACAACCGAGATACCTTATCCGAGGTATAAGTATTATTTAATATCATGTTTTTTTTTATTATGAATATTCTCAGTATCTTTTATTCAATGATAGATTTTTTTCAAATATTTCTTTTTGTCTATTTACGTAATATGTATTATTGTTTCAAAGGAGTAATCGAAAAATTTGAAAATAAATTATCCTTGTGGTATGACTCATGTAAGAAATGTTTTACCTCTGTTTTGAAAAGGAAAGATATTGTGACTTGTAACAAATGCAATGAGAAAAATGTCGAAATAGTGCCAAGGTATTAATCATATTTTAAAAACTTATATAATTCATTTATTCATTAAATATCGATAATTATTTATCAATTATAGATATCGACTAGTGTTGAATGTCTCACAAGACAATCAAAGTGCAATCATAACTATGTTTGAGAAGGCAAAAAACTATATTTATTGGATGCCATCGTGAGTATTTAACAACAATTGAACAATAATAATATTATAGTTTAGATTATTATTCAATGGATTCTTTTTCCTTCTTATAAGATGTATAATAGCATAACATATCAATATGTATTCTAATAAAATTATTTATATCAGAGAATAATGATGAATTTCAATCAACATGAAAAGTTCAAGGTTTTCAATTGGAATTTATTATTTTATTTATATCTCATTATTAATATTCAATTAAATCGGGCGTAACGAGTCAAAATACTACAAAAAGCTATGCTTACGGACATCAACAATGTTTCATTTTCTTATTGCTCTTAACAAAAAAACACAAGTAGTGAATGAGAAATTAAATATCATAGCTGAAGGAGTCGGAAATATACAATCCACTTTGAAGAAAGGCAAGAAGAGAAAATCATCAAGTATATGTGCCAATTATATTGGAGGGAAAAATGTAGATGGAATGGGCAAAGAAGATCAAAACAAAAAGCCCTAGAAAGCCAAGGTGTTACTAAGGTTGACATTTCAAGCGATGAAGAAACTCCTCAACAAGATTCAAGAAGAAGTGCGCAAAGAAATTGTCAAATAAATATAAGAGAAAGACGATGACAATTGCAGAAATCAAAAAAGAGAAGGCTTGATAGAACTTGAAATTGTCGAATGGTTTTCCTTTCTTATATGTACCTTTTCATGCTTTCATGGACCTATCGTGACTTTTTAAAGTAACTTTGCCATATGAATTAAAAAAAGAACGTTGAAGATCGTTTAGTGATGCATTTCAAGAATTGTCGCGAAATATATATATATATATATAGGGGGGATACAATGAGACCACATATTATAGTGAGACAATGTGGACTCTCTCAACCCTCCATTATCTATATCAATGGCTAAGATAAATAGGAGTTAAAATTACATTAAACATTTAATTAAGACAAAATAAGTGTATAATTGTCAAAACAAACATGTCGGGGACCATCCAAATATGGAATCAGTTATTAGGGGAGAGAAAATCACGTGGGGAGAGAGAAAATCGCGCTGGAGAGAGAAAATTACGCATGTGCTCTGCCATGCAGTATGTTGTACACTTATCAATGATTTGTTGTATACTTAACACTATTTTGATGTATGTTTAACATAATTTTACTGTATATTAAAATGGTCAAACAAAATTATGTGGGGACCATTAATTAAGGAATTAGTTATACAGAGAGAGAATCACGCTCATTAACATGTGGGGACCGTGGATTAAGTAAATCAATTATAGAGAGAGAAGAAAATCACTGTTATTATTGTGTTGTATATTTAACATATATTTGATGTATACTTAACACTATTTTGCTGTATATTTAACATAATTTTACTACATATTAAAATGGTCAAACAAAAAATATAAGTATACAACAAAACACATATAAGTATGTTAGTTCAAGTGGCTACGATAATCTAGAGGGGGGTGAATAGATTATGCCGATTTTTTGCAAATTGCCCTCTTTTTCGAATGAACAAGTAAATGACAAGAATGTAAATGCGAAATTAAACAAAGACTCGACAGGGGTGCGGCCACGTCGGCCCTCACCGACCGTCCCCTCTTCATTTTTTTGACCCAAGAGTTCTGCTTTCAATTTTGAGTTCTTCGTACCTACCGACGTGATTGATGCGGCCGGTCGACCTCCAATTTTAAATGTTGTCCGATTATTATCAAAAATAAACTTCAAGAAATACTCCAAAAAATTAGTAAAAATATTTTAAATCACTTGGGAGTATTTTGACAACATTTATAAACATTGTTTTGGTGCAAAAACCAATTTAAACAAAACTATCAAAAGTGTTGTCCATTTTTATCGAAAAATAAATTCTAAGAAATAATCCAAAAATTAGCAAAAATATTTTAAATCATTTAGAGTATTTGGACAACATTTATTAACATTGTTTTGGTATAAAAACTCATTTATGCAAAATCATCAAAATCTTGATAAAAACATATATCTAACAAACTCCCCCTTTTGATGATTACAAACCAAAACAATTTTAGAAAGTCGATTTTAAAACAAAACCAATTTTCCGGTCTAAAACATCAAACCATTACAAGCAAGATTTATCATAAGTACAAACACACAAGGATAGGAGCAAAGATTTTTCAAAATCATTTTTGCACAAGCTCCCCCTATCAACATGCATAACACAATTAAGTAGAAGCAAACAATTACAAGTTAAAAGCTTGGATTTCATGAGCTTAAAAGCTCCCCTGTTACAAAAGCATCATTAGTCAAGTATAAAAGTCCATAATACATCACATGGACCAAGTATAATCCATAGCTTTTGGCTTTTAGGAGCTTTAGCTTATAGCTTTTCTTGCGAGCTTATTTACGCTTCTTTGAGTTTATGAGCGTTTTTCTTGTTTCTCCCCCTTTGGAATCATCAAAAATAATGTTAGCACGATAAAAACACCACACAATTATATCAAAGTGCGTAATTTTATAGATTTATCGAGCATATTGAGCATTTAAGCTTAAATTCCGAATAAAAGGGAAAAAAATGCTCATTTGATTTGTAAAAGCTCATTTGATTGATAAAACATTATCTCTATAAACTTATAAGACTTTTCAAATCAAGAGAATCATGTAGGTGATGAGTTTTTCATTGAAATATTTTGTCGAACACTTGGCGTGCATTGAATAAAACAAGAGAAATATAACGTCTTTTGATTCATTTAAGCCAACATTATTCATCACCAATTTCAATACAACAATATTCATTCATCATCAATCATCATAAACAACATATTAAGACAAGAATTTCAACAAGATATCAAGATACAAGCACATTCTCAAGGGTTCAACCCAATTGAGATTAAAAGGAGAAATTATTACCATTTAATCGGTAAAGATGAACAATGATGATGATAATCGAGCCTCATGAAGTCCAAAATATAAAATGTATACAATAAAATAAATTTGAAGTGAAATTTGTGTGAAAAGTGCGTAGGGAACGAAAAATGAACACAAAAGACCAAAAATGATGAAACTGAGAACAGAAACATTTTTATCCAAAATTTTGCTATGGTCGACCGGTTGGTGGGGTGGGAGACCGGTCGACATCATGGGCGACCGGTCGGCCTTCCCCAATTAGCCCAGTGGTTCTTTCTGTTTTGTGAAAAACCGAATTATCCGATTTTTTGCCCCTAAGTTTTAAAAACGTGCAAAATACAATCATAGTCCTCATTCAATGTGCATTATGCCTAACCGAGCTCGTATTAACGCAAAAGTCTCGGAAGTTAGCGGTTTTGTAAAAATGTCCGCTAATTGATCTTGAGGTGGTACAAAGGATATCTCAGTTTTTCGTTTTGAAATACAATCCCTTAGAAAATAATGTCGAATCTCAATATGTTTAGTACGGTTATGCTGAACTGGGTTTTGAGCAATATTTATAGCGGATATGTTATCACAAAAGATAGGAACACTTTCAAAAGAACATTTATAATCCGCTAAAGTTTGTTTCATCCAAAGCAATTGAGTACAACAAAAAGCCGCGGAAATATATTCGACTTCGGCCGTTGAAAGTGAAACACAATTTTGTTTCTTTGAAAACCAAGAAACTAGGCAATCACCTAGAAATTGACATGATCCGGAAGTACTTTTACGATCATCAATATTTCCCTCATAATCCGAATCACTATAACCTTTAAGAGAAAAATTTTCATTCGTTGGATAAAATAAACCATATTGAATAGTTCCTTTCAAATATCGAAAAATCCTTTTAACGGCACTCATATGAGATTCTTTGGGATTGCTTTGAAAACGAGCACATAGGCATACGACATGAAGAATATCCGGTCTACTTGCGGTTAAATAAAGTAAACTACCAATCATACCTCGATATTTGGATTCATCAACCGACTTGCCTTTTTCATCTTTGTCAATCTTGACGTTTGTTGCCATTGGGGTAGAGACGGTTCTTCCTTCTTCAATGCCAAATTTCTTCAAAAGCTCCTTTGTATATTTTGATTGAGAAATATAAAATCCTTCTTGGCATTGCTTAATTTGAAGTCCAAGGAAGAAGTTGAGCTCCCCATCATACATTTCAAATTCACCTTGCATTAACTTAGAAAATTTCTTGCACAAGGATTCATTAGTAGCACCAAAAATAATATCATCAACATAAATTTGCACTAATAAGCAATCTTGCCCATTTTCAAAAACAAAGAGAGTAGTATCAACTTTACCTCTTGTAAAACCATTTTGCAAAAGAAAAGAGCTAAGTCTATCATACCATGCACGGGTGCTTGTTTCAAACCATACAAGGCCTTTTTAAGTCTATAAACATCATTAGGCCTAGAAAAATTTTCAAACCCCGGAGGTTGTTTTACATATACTTCTTCTTGAATAATACCATTTAAAAATGCGGATTTTATATCCATTTGGTAAAGCTTGAAATTTTTAAAACAAGAATAGGCAAGTAAAATACGAATAGCTTCTAAACGTGCTACGGTGCAAATGTTTCATTATAATCAATACATTCTTCTTGACAATAACCTTGAGCTACTAACATTGCTTTGTTTCGAACAATATTGCCTTGGTCATCGAGCTAGTTCCAAAATACCCATTTTGTACCAATAATGGTTTGAGATGGAGGACAAGGTACTAATTCCCATACATCATCCCTTTCAAATTGATTCACTCCTCTTGCATTTCTAAAAACCAATCCTCATCTTCAATGGTTTCCTTAGCATTTTTAGGCTCTTTTTGAGATATAAGAGCTTTCTCGGCAAATTTTCCTCGAGTCATTACTTTATCAAGGGGATCACCAATAATAAGATCTTTTGGGTGATCTCCTTAAATTTCAATGCTACGGGAAGATTCAAGTATCACCTTTATCTTATTGAGGAACATTTGAGCTTGAAGGTTGATCATTTTGAGTATCATCTTGAACAATGGGTTCAACAATATCCTCTTCATCACTTTCATTATCGGGTATCCTTTCAACACCAAGCTTCATTGAATTTGATATGGATGGATTCTTCAACAACCCCACTAGTCTTATTGTAAACCTGATATGCTTTGCTCTTGGTTGAATACCCCATAAATATTCCTTCATCGACCTTAGGATCAAGTTTGTCTAATTGATCCTTAGTATTCAAAATAAAACATTTACATCCAAATATTTTGAAATAACTAATATTTGGGGTTCTTCCTTTCCAAAGCTCATATGGAGTTTTATTCATTTTAGGACGAATATAAACTCGATTAATGACATAGCAAGCGGTATTACGCTTCGCCCAAAAAATATTTTGGAAGTGAAAATTCATTTAGCATGGACCGACTCATTTCTTGAAGTGTCCGATTCTTCCTTTCGGCTACTCCATTTTGTTGAGGTGTCCTTGGAGCCGAAAAATTATGACTATATCCCTTGGTTTCACAAAAGACTCTAAATTCGCCACAAATTCTCCACCTCGATCACTTGAATAGACTTAATAGTATCTTTCTTTTCATTTTCAATAAGTCTACACAACTTAACAAATTCATTAACGACATCGCTTTTATTTGTAAGAAATAGAGCCCAAGTATATCTAGAAAAATCATCAACTATAACAAAAGTGTAATGTTTTCCACTTAGACTTGTCGTACCAATATCCCCATACAAATCAAGATGAAGCATTTGTAGGGGTTTGGTAGTGGAAATTTCATTTTGGGCTTAAAACTACTCTTAACTAATTTGTTCTTTTGACAAGTGTCACATAAGCCAAGATTTTCAAAATTCAATTTGGGTAGTCCTTTTACATGTTGGTTTTTGTAAATAGTTTGCAAATTTTTGTATCCAACATGTCCAAGTCACCTATGCCATAAACTAGTTAAATCATTATTGGCGACAAGACAAGAAACATTTTGACTAACCAAATCACTTGTACAAATTTTGTAAAGATTGCCTTTTCTAATTGCTTCACAAATAATTTTATCATTTTTGGAAATAAGGCATTTTTCTTTATTAAAAACAACATTATAATTTGAATCACAAAGTTGGCTAACACTTATCAAATTGAACTTAAGCCCTTCTACTAAAAGAACATTACTAAGAGAGAAAGAAGAGTTACCAATTTCTCCATTTCCAAGAATTCTTCCTTTGCCATTGTCGAACATGACCATACCCTCTTCTTGGAGCTTGATGTTGGTAAAAAGTTTTCTCTTTCCGGTCATATGGCGTGAACATCCGCTGTCCACGAGCCATTTTGAATCTTCCATTGTTGTTATAGCCCCTATAACCTACAAAGGAATTATTTTTAGGTACCCTATAATTTTGGGGTCCATGGGGTTAGCCTTGAGACCTTTAGGTCTCCAATAATAGCTAAAAATATTCTTCAATTTACAATTGCTAGCATAGTTTTCATTCTTACCACAATAAAAACAAGTAATAATACGAGGACTACTAGCACGTACAAAGGTTGGACCTTGGTCTTTTTTCTTAAAAGCATTTTGAAAAGGTTTGTAACCAAGACCTAATTTAGAATGCTCACCTCTTTGTGTGCATCTAAAATTTTTGTGACTTTATCCGTACTTAAATTGAATCGATGCACATCCTTTTTTAAATTTTTAATATCATTTGTGAGCGTTTGTTTTTCGATTTCAAGAGTACAGACCATAGTAAGAGTAATAGCATGAGCCTTATCAAGAGAATCATAAGAAGTAAATAATTTATCTTTTTCTAGTTTAAGCTCTTTATGCTCCTTTTTCAAATTCTTGTATTTAACAATCAAATTTTGAAACTCATTTTGCAATTCATCAAAATCACATTGTAATTCATCAACTAGGGAAGAAGATGAAGCATTAGAGCGTACCTCGGTATTTTCATCGTCTATGGCCATAAGACCATGTTCGATTCTCCTTCCTCGCTTCGGTTGTTTCAAGTAATTCATCCCAAGTTTTGACGTCCGCATTTAACGCCTTCTTTTTCGGAAAAGGCTTTTTCTTCTTTTGTTCCTCTTCCGCTATTTTCGGGCAATCGGCTATGTAGTGCCCGGATGTTCCTCATTTGAAACAAGAATTGTCTCTAGGCTTTCTTGCTTTATTTTTATTTACAAATTTTGCAAATTTTCGAACAAGAGCAGCTGTTCTTCATGATCCTCATCACTAGCATAATAAACATTATTAGAAGAAGATGTTAAGCCTTTAATAATATTTTGCGTGCGGTTTAGAGGTGGATGGTTGAGAATTTTTCCTCTCCTTGAGATATACTTCATAAATAAGGAGGTTCCCAATAAGCTCATCAAACTTGAGTGTCTCAAGATTTTGAGCTTCCGTGATTGTCGTCACATTTTCGGACCATGAGCCGGGAAGGGCATTTAAGACTTTGGTCACTTTATCTTCTTCGGAGATGAACTTTCCAAGAGCCACAAGAGGATTGAAAATGTTGTCAAGCCTTTCCACCATTTTTGATATGCTTTCACCATCATGCATATTGAAATTTTCAAAGTCTTTCACAAGCATTGTTTTTCTTGCTTGCTTCACTTTCTTTGTGCCCTCATAAATGGTTTCTAATTTTTCCCAAACTTCATGTGCCGACCGTATGCCTCTTATGCGATTATATTCGGTGGCGGTAAGAGAACAATGTAAAATGTTTAAGGCCTTACCGTTTAGAGAGAAAGCCTTCTTGTCATTTTCATCGTATTCCTTGAACGGCTTGGGAGTCGTGGTACCATCCTCCAATTTTGTTGTTGGTTGAGCAACTCCTTCAATGACCACATTCCAAATATCAAATCCGCACCCTTGTAGAAAGCACTCCATGCGGTCTTTCCAAAATGCGTAGTTGTTGGCGTCGAATAGTGGTGGCTTGTTGGTGGAGGCGCCGGTGGTGAGATAAGCTTCATTCGTAGCCATGGATCTTTCCTCTTTACTCGGAACGAGCTAGCCAAAGAGTTTGGCTCTGATACCACTTGTTAGTCCAAGTGGCTACGATAATCTAGAGGGGGGTGAATAGATTATGCCGATTTTTCGCAAATTGCCCTCTTTTTCGAATGAACAAGTAAATGACAAGAATGTAAATCCGGAAATTAAATAGCACTCGTTGATTTAAAGAGGTTCAACCCACCTAGGGCCTAATCCTCTATTTATAGGGAAATCTTCACCAACATAGGCTCCTAACATAGGCTCCTTCCTCTTCACTTTTGTCTACAAAAAGAGGATCACAAGATGTAGAAATATTGTACAAAAATGAAAAGTAAATCTTGCTGATAAGGATTGCAACGGTTGGAATTTTTGCTGTCAAAAATTACATAGGGCGACCGGTTGCCCTGTAATAAGATTTCGAACGTTTTGAAAAAATAGTGCGATCCAGTGCAAAGTCGAAGGGGGTCGACCGGCCGACAGGTCGGGTGCGACGGCCGGCCCCCTGGACCGTCCCCTCTTCATTTTTTTGACCCAAAGAGTTATGTTTCAATTTTGAGTTCTTCGTGTACCTGGCCGACGTCGATTTAGGCGGCCGGGTCGACCTCCAATTTTAAATGTTGTCCAATTTTTATCAAAAATAAACTTCAAGAAATACTCCAAAAATTAGTAAAAACATTTTAAATCACTTGGGAGTATTTTGACAACATTTATAAACATTGTTTTGGTGCAAAACCCAATTTAAACAAAACCATCAAAAGTGTTGTCCATTTTTATCAAAAAATAAATTCTAAGAAATACTCCAAAAATTAGCAAAAATATTTTAAATCATTTAGGAGTATTTGGACAACATTTATTAACATTGTTTTGGTATAAAAACTCATTTATGCAAAATCATCAAAATCTTGATAAAAACATATATCTAACAAAGTATACATCAAAAAATTTAAGTACACAGCAACATAAATACATCATAAAAAATTAACTACTTATACAGCAAAACACATATAAGTATACATCCAAAAACATCTAAGTGTACATTAATCCTAACTGCTTCCTCGTAGGCCTCGGTTTCTCCACGTCAAGATCGCTCTTCTTCACCAATCCTCCAATCATGACCTTTATTCTGAAACCCCAAAAAATATCTCTCGAACTGGAGCAGTTACCACCACCGTCCACTGTTTCCCCACCACATGTGAGTTTAATTATACTGTTTAATTAAGTATAATTAAACTCATGAGCTTAAACCATAATTAAATTCAAATCCCCTGTTTGTACAGCAAGAACGTGTCTTCTTCATATCCTTAGAATGTTTTCTTCTTCATCTCGTGAGCCGAAATCGATCCCCTTATTCTCGAACCGGATCCTGACCCAGGTCTCTCAATTGATGTCGTGTACTTCTTGAGAGGGTCTTTGTCGGCGGCGCATCCCTCGACGCGCTACGAAACAGGAAGAAGTCCTTCAGCCTCCATTTCCTCTAGCCTCTCGCGGACGCCGACAGGGCCGAATAAACAGTACTATGTGACGGCGATGGCGAAGAAGAATAATCCTTTTCCACTTCTACCCATCGAAATTGCCGCTTAAACCATAATTAAAATGATATTATGTAATTGTGTAATGACAATCATGCCTTTTTTCACTTTAAAATAAATCTAAAATGATTATTAAATTGGAAAAATCACAACCATCTAAAATTTGAGATTTGTGGCTAGGATTAGTCCACACTGTCTCACTCTAATTATGTGGTCTCATTTGATCATATTCATATATATATATATATATATATATATATATATATTAATCAATTCATGTTATACTTCTCTTTTTCAAGCTATGCATTTCACTATAATCCTTAAATAACAAATATCTCTTATGGATAAATTTCTACAATAATCTTATTTTTGGTTCAACAATGTCCTTACTAAATAACATATGACCAATATTAGTGATATACGAATAAAATAAGTTAATATTAATATTCTTTTAAATTAATTTAGAAAAAATTTATGTAGATGGTATGATTTCATGCCAAAGATAACCCCTTAACAATGGATATTAAGAAGAGAAGCAAGAGATATGGTTAAAGATCCGACTTCACATAGATAATATAATTGCTTGCATCATATATATGACTTGATTTTTCTCGAAAATTTCAAATGCTTGCACCATAGCTTTAATTAACCTAAGAAATTCAAACTTTGCCTCGAGTATGAATCTAATTTAGTCCAATAGCTTATATGTATGTCTCCAACTAATGTTCCAAAAAATCTCCGTCTAATCCTCGTTAGCGATCGATGCTCTCTTTGGATGCCTACGCCTTCTTCTTTTTTTCCCCATTAGGCTCGTCAAAATTCACTCTATACCTATCTAACCTGGTGATGCAGGCGGAAGCGTAACAAGAACAACAAAGAACACAAACACTACCGTTGATTCTCAAGAATACCGGAAGTATTGAACAAAGCAATATAATTCTCAAAAGAACATGTATTGCAAAGAGAATAAATCTCAAAATTAATAATATTCAACCTCACTAAACAACTATTTATAGGATTAAAATCCTAGCACAATAAAACTCCTAACCCGACTAGGAAACTCAAAAGATAAACTAAATAAAATCCTAAACATATAAATCACTTCCTAAAATATAATATAAGATATTCTAAAATCTTAAAAGATAATTAAACACGATATGATATCTTTATCAATATCTCCATCATTCTCTCCGGTCAAAATGATTCGTCCTCGAATCGGAAGGAGAGCAAAGAATTGTCAAACCATGGAGGAGCGAGGAGGACGAAATGGAAAAATAAGGTGAATAGCAATATGTTTTTGAACCGGATCAAAAACAAAATAACCTCGCTTAGTCTTAGAAAACCATCAATCATTATCTTGTAGACTCCAATACCATTATAGGATGGCATGCGACTCTGCGAATTATATTTTCTATCTATGGGGATACCAACAAACTTCACCGCAGATTTTGTAAATTTTGCCAAATGAGACAAAAATCTACTCTTAAGAACAATTTTTTATCCTTTTGATAAGAGATTAAAATTGTTGAAAGGTTTGAGACATCAACAATATTTTCGATCTCTGGTGGAGAAAGAGAATATCCATTTCCCATCAACGAATCAACAGTTTTAATTTCGTTATCGAAAATTGGTGGTTTTCATAGCCACTATTTTCCTCCTCAATGAAAATTGGCGGACCATCATAGCCACAATTCTCCTCATCAAATTGTAGAGGTTTCTCGTAACCAATCTCCTAATGTGGTCTCTATCTTCTTCATCAAAAATTGTTGGTCCATCGTAACCACCATCCTCCTCATTTGATATGATATGTGGGGATGGATAAAATTAAAACCACATCCATCGCGATAATTTTGACCATTGCCTTCATTGCTTACCTCACACGCCGATCTCGATCGATCGTGAGATGAGTGGTAATGATGTCAAAAATTTCTTCTTTGATGGATGCGAAACGTGATTATCCGTTGTGTCAACAAGTCGATCCGTTGACGGATCTGTGCAATGTCGTTCATGCGTTGTGGGTCCTGTCTGACAACATGGTTCGGACCGTAGTCCGGTCTCTCGATACCAACCGATGCGAAATCGGCGTGAACAAGGGTTAAAGCTCACCTCGTGCGTTGATTCTATATGAATACCGTAAGAGAGACAATAGTTGAGAAAAACCCTCGTTTTTATTAATATCAAAATTCAACTCCCTAAAAATAATAAAATAGCAACTATTTATAGGATTAAAATCCTACCACAATAAAACTCCTAACTTGACTAGAAACTTAAAAGATAAACTCAAATAGAATACTAAACAAATCACTATCTAAAATATAATATAAGATATTCTAAAATATATTCTAAAATCCTAAAAGATAATAAAACAATATCATATCTTTGTGAATATCTCCATCACGATGCGATCAAATGAAGCGTGAACAAGGGTTAAAGCTCACCTGCGTTGATTCTATATGAATACCGTAAGAGAGACAATAGTTGAGAAAACCCTCGTTTTTATTAATATCAAAATTCAACTCCCTAAAAATAATAAAATAGCAACTATTTATAGGATTAAAATCCTACCACAATAAAACTCCTAACTTGACTAGAAACTTAAAAGATAAACTCAAATAGAATACTAAACAAATCACTATCTAAAATATAATATAAGATATTCTAAAATATATTCTAAAATCCTAAAAGATAATAAAACAATATCATATCTTTGTGAATATCTCCATCATTCTCTCCGGGGTCGAAACGATTCGTCCTCGAATCGGAAGGGAGATCAAAGAATTGTCAAACCATGGAGGGGCGCGAGGAGGACGAGATGGAAAAACAAGGTGAATATCAAAACATATTTGAGCTAGATCAAAAACAAAACAATCCATTTCTTGGCTATAGCTTCTCATCAGCACGCCTGGAGCCATATAATAAGGGATTTCCACGATCTCAATGAATCTTTCCATAGGCTTGAAGAAAATTGATAGTCCAAAATCAATGTCATTAAATGATGATATTTCCTTCTTAGTATTGAACAAAAAATTTCCCGGCTTGAGATCATGTTGCATGACCTCATGCGTATGGCAATTCTCAATGTCATTGGCAAAAATTGGTGGTCCGTCATAACCATAAACGTCCTCGTCAAATGTCGGCGGTTTTTCATAGGCAACCATCGAAATTGTATCGTCACCTTCCGTATCAAAGATAGATGGCCCATTATAACCATCAATCTCCTCGTCAAATTTTGGAGGCTCGTCGTAGCCGACCTCCATGATAGTGTTGTCAATTTCTTCATCAAAAATTGGTGGCCCATTATGGCCATCATTTTCAATTT
This sequence comes from Rehmannia glutinosa, assembly GCA_016081115.2. Taxonomy (NCBI): domain Eukaryota; kingdom Viridiplantae; phylum Streptophyta; class Magnoliopsida; order Lamiales; family Orobanchaceae; genus Rehmannia; species Rehmannia glutinosa. Next base: position 112,470 of record JABTTQ020000449.1, on the reverse strand, counting down.
CACTTGAGAATAAAACATCCATGCCCGTGGAATAGGTTTCCAATGGGGTGAACTGAGGCACAATATCGTAGGCAAACTCACAACTACCAAGAAATCGATTTTCAATAAATCTCTTGATTTCTTGATATTGGATGCGTACGATATGCACTTGTTTTGCCAGCAAGTCGATCTGCTGACGAATCTGAGCAGTGTCATTGCTCACAGCTTCAAAATCGAAGTGGTGTTGAGATGACATATTAAGGATCGTAGCCGGTCTCTGGATACCAACTGATGCAGTCAGAAGCGTGAACAAGGGTTAAAGCTCACCTCGTACGTTGATTCTATATGAATACCGTAAGAGAGACAATAGTTGAGAGAAAACCCTCGTTTTTATTAATATCAAAATTCAACTCCCTAAAAATAATAAAATAGCAACTATTTATAGGATTAAAATCCTACCACAATAAAACTCCTAACTTGACTAGGAAACTTAAAAGATAAACTCAAATAGAATACTAAACAAATCACTATCTAAAATATAATATAAGATATTCTAAAATATATTCTAAAATCCTAAAAGATAATAAAACAATATCATATCTTTGTGAATATCTCCATCACCTGCCCAAGACCCACCTAGGCGCCGTGCTAAGTCTTAGTTAATCTCAGTAGCCTGCCCAACATTAAGCTTTTAGAACACTGGTCTCAAACAGTTGCAGTTCATCTTTAGTCGATGAATGAATTCTTGAGATTTTATCTTTATCTTTATCAAATAAAAGACCTTAACATAACACAATAGTAGCAAACTTTTAAATTTTCAATAAACTTCACGATTTTTTAAACATCCTGATCGAAAACTTTATTTAAAGTAAAAAATAAACCATAAAAATTAGACTAGTAGTAAACTTTAATAACCAACACCAGGATTAATGAGACACACGTAAGTTAATCCCTAAAATCACATTTTCAAATAAACAAAAGCTCCTCTTTTGTTCTCACAATTCCCCCTTAATACAAGAGTAGCAGTATCTTGGTACAATGGTGGGTTAGAGTCAGCCCATGAGGCACCAAATAGCAAAACTAGTAAAAGGTGGACTCTACAAAGAAGCCGTTGCCCTCTATTCACACCACCACTCTGCCTCTATTCCTCCTACAAATTTTACTTTTCCTTACATCCTCAAAGCCTGCGCCGAGCTCAATGCTGTACCCCATGGCCAAATGCTCCATGCCCATCTCCTCAAAGCCGGATATACCAATAAGCACACTACTACGGACCTCACCAACATGTACATGAAACTTGGCCTAGTTGACAGTGCCGCCAAACTGTTCGACGAAATTCCTAACCCAAGTCTAGCTATTCTTAACGTTGTCATTTCCGGCTTTTTGCAAAATGGGCTTTTCGAAGAAGGTTTTAGAGTCTTTGAACAGTTTTGTGTCCCTAATCTTAGGCTTGATTCGGTCACGGTAGCCAGCGTGGTGTCTGCGTGTGGGAATGTTGTGAATGGCGTGCAATTGCATTGTTTGGCGGTCAAGATTGGTGTTGAAAGGGATGATTTTGCGGCAACTTCGCTTGTGAAGATGTATTTGAATTGTGGGGAGTTGGGTTCTGCTTCAAGGTTGTTTGGATTGATTGAGAACAAGAATGTGGTCTGTTACAATGCGTATCTTTCGGGGCTTGCGCAGAATGGGGTTGTTGAAATGGTGTTATGTGTATTTAAGGAGATGAGGGGATTGTTATATGAGAAACCTACTGTTGTGACAATGATTTCTGTGTTCTCTGCTTGTGTAAATGGTAAGTGTATAAGCTTTGGTAGGCAGCTTCATGGGCTTATAGTGAAAATTGAATTACACTTGGACACTAATGTTGGGACTGGTCTTGTGGATATGTATTCGAAATGCGGTTCTTGGCAATGTGCCTATAGTGTATTTAGAGAATTGGGAAGTAACAGGAATTTGATAACATGGAATTCGATGATAGCGGGAATGATGTTAAATGATCAGAGTGAAAAAGCTATTACTCTTTTTATTGAGTTAGACAGTGAAGTAGGTTTGAAAGCTGACTCAGCAACATGGAATTCCATGATCAGTGGTTTCTCGCAGCTAGGAAAATCGGATGAAGCGTTTCTCTTCTTTAGAAAGATGTTATCTCGTGGTGTAGTACCAAATGTGCGATGTATTACTAGCATGCTAGCAACTTGTTCATATCTATCTGCGCAAAACTATGGAAAGCAGATTCATGCGTATGTTGCAAGAATGAACACCATCGATGATATATTCTTGGCTACTGCGATCATTGACATGTATATGAAGTGTGGGCAACCATCTTGGGCACACAATGTTTTCAATCTGTTCGATAGAAAGCCTAATGATCCAGCATTCTGGAATGCCATGATTTCTGGTTACGGAAAGCATGGGAAGAGTGAAGCTGCTTTTGATATTTTCAATCAAATGGTCGAAAAAAGTGTTACACCAAATTTAGTTACTCTTAGCTGCCTTTTGTCTGTGTGCAGTCACACTGGCCAAGTTGATAAGGGATTCCAGATTTTCAGATTAATGACAATTGGATATGGTCTGAATCCAACTTCAAAGCATATGAATATCTTGATTGATCTACTTAGTCGTTCAGGAAGGCTAGATGAAGCCTTTGAACTCCTTCAAGCGACACATGAAACTTCTGCTACTGTTTTTGCTTCTATGCTTGGCTCTTCTAAGCATTATTCAGACTCCAAGCTAGGAGAAGAGATGGCTTGGAGACTTTTAGAATTAGAGCCCGAAAATCCGATTCCTTTTGTGGTTTTGTCTAACATTTATGCTGGACAAGAGAGGTGGAAAGATGTGCACAAGATCAGAAAGTTAATGGACGAGATGGGAATTAAAAACTCCCTGGCCTTAGTTCAATAGGAGTCGCATAAAAGGGAGCAGCATGCACATTCTACTCTGAGAATACAGTCTATGTTTATTCTTTCATCTCAAATCACGTGGTTGCAGCTTTCCTTCGGATAGAGAATGTGAAGTTTTTCTTGAAATCTTCAAAAGCTAACTTTCTGAAGCATGACTGACTCAATATTCGTTGTGCACCAAATCCAAGGCAATCATCAAAGAATTTTGGTGGTTCAGCGGTAAATAGGAGAATACCAACTTCATTATTCTTGCCTGCAACCACATATTCTGTGAACTGCCATGGAAGTAAGTGTGTCTATCACACTGCCGAGAGTTGAATTGCGCATGCGTGTTGTTGTTGTGACTCTTACGAGTGTAATTGAGAAGCAAGAGTACAATGAATTCCTAGACAGTAATTTCTCTGCAATTAACATGGAGATGGACCATTTTTTTAGTCGAAGAGTGTAGAAACAAGATTTTTCCCTTTCAATTTGGATAGTTAGCTGACATCATTTCAATATAGCTTAATTTGGCCAATTTTTCTTTTCAGGCTAAATGTTTCTCAAAACAGGAGCACTTGGGGAAAAAAACCCAGGTTCAATCTGGGATTCAGATTTGTCACTGCTCTACTGTTGTCTGAAAAACAGTCCCTGCTCAGATAAAGGATGCATGGAGATGCAGTCAAAACCAATCACTTCTTTTGAATCCGTTGAATTGTTGATATCCTGGGTAACTGCAGATTGAGATATGAAGTTTTTCGTGAATGAACTCTCTGTTTCGATCACAGGTACATTCCAAAGCTATACATTGAAAGCAGCTGAAACACTCTCTCTGTTGCAACCAGAACAAAAGGTGCCCGTTGGTGGCTTTACACCTGTAAAATAAAACCATAAAGATTTATCCGATAAGTGGGACATTGTTATGCCTCAAGCTTCATTATTCATTATTCTTTCTGGTATTATAACAAATCTCTGAAATTAGAAGCAACACTTTATATTCAGTGAGCCCATCGGAGATAATTGACTATGGATCGCTACTTTCCTCTTGTTAATATTCATTTAGTTACTATTGGTATTACTAGCTAGTCAAACTGTCAAAGGTATTATGAATTGTTATATCATAAATGATTCTTAAAATCACTTTGATTACTATCCAAGTAACTAGCATGAAATTCCTCACTCCTTATGTATTGGTTGGGCTTTATTTTTAGGTCGGTGGACTACTATAATTGTAGCCCATCTGCAGCAACTGCTCTTTCGACTGAGCTCTGTTTAAATTTTTCTCTGTCCATAACCTTTTCATTCAGGTACCACTTGCCAAAATCGCGGTAATTGAGATTATAGAAAGATGTTTTACTTCCATAATGGTGAAGTTGCTGCCATGTGATCTGGAGGTTAGGGGTTCGAGTAGTGGAAACAGCCTCTTGCAAAAATGCAGGGGAAGACTGCGTACAATAGCCCCAATAGTGGCCCGACCCCTCCCTGGACCTTGCTCATAGTGGGAGCTTTGTGCACCGGGTTTGCTCCTTTATTGTTTCCGTTTTTTCTTAACTTAATAATAAAGAATAATACACAGAGATGCTAGTGATTCAGGTGGTTTAATATTGGGTCAGAAGTACCAGTTTTTTACACCCCTATATGACTAAGATGTAAATATTTAATCTTAAATTCCGATGCAGAGCGATACTTTAAATAGAGTAGCCATTCATGTTTGAATTTTCTCAGGCTCTTTGAACGGCACCAATCCTATACAGACATTTTCACTGACATAAATTACACAAATAAGTAAAAAGAGATGGAAAAAGTAATAATTTAGATTTAGCTTCTTAGTCTAAATCTTATTCTGAGGTGGAAAATCATATCTAAATCCAATCAGATCTCAAAACTCATTACTTTCATCTGTTCACCCTGATCAGCTAAGGACATAGCCTGGGATTTAGACAGAGACAATGTCAATGGTGGAAAATCTGTCAAGTACTTGTGTTGTGGATCTACTGATTGAGGGAATCTGTTCAAGAAGCCTGTGACACACCCTATACTTCCATTGGTCATGGATGATTTCGAAAAACTCGGGAGATAATTCAATCCTGAATTTCTTCGTTGATCATTATTAGTCCCAACAAATGATGTGATTGCAGCTGCTAATGCTGATTGGAAATTCGAATCAGTTGTAATCGCCTTAGTTGCTGAACCAATTTTCTGATCATCATCTGCAGTCTGCTTTTGAGAAGGATGGATGTTTTTATATTGGAACAATTGAGAATAAGGCGATGCAACGACATTTTTTGTTCTAGGATAGTTGGGACCAAAAGATGAAAAGTTGAGAGATGTTGGAAAAGAATGTGTAGCAGAAAATAAGGTTGATGAGAATTTGTTGTTGTGTGGATTTGGTGCAGTGAGGTCTAGTATGACAGTGGGGTGTGATTGTGATGATATGGTATATGCTCGAGGGAAATGGGAGGTGGTGAGGCTATTTGATGAAGTGGAGTTAAACCCGAAAGGATTAGGGCTGGTGGAGGAGGTGGCTGAGACATCGTGGCGTGGTGGTGAAGAGGTGGAGCCACAGTTAAGCATGGCAACAGCTGCTGAGGTGGCGGAGGCCATGGTGGTGGCCGAAGGTGGAAGCGGGTGGTTGTGAGTTCCTTCATAGGTGGTGATAAGAATGGTCATGTCATCTATACATCTTTGCACCTGAAAATAATCCACTAAAAATGCATCAAAACTTCCATACATAATCTCCTATTCCCTATAGCGTTTCATTTGATATTTCAATTCACAGTGTGAATGTCACATGTATAAGATGATGTCATTATTATATACGTGACATTCACCTGGTGTATTGAAACATTGAAACACTGGTGAAATACAATAGGTTTTTCATACAAGATTTCCTTATTTCCTAGTGTTTCATCTGATATTTCAATTCACAAAGTGAATGTCACGTGTATAAGATGATGTTATTATTATATATGTGATATTCGTGAATATTACGTGTATAAGTATAAGATGATGTTATTATTATATATGTGATATTCGTGAATGTTACGTGTATAAGTATAAGATGATGTTATTATTATATATGTGATATTCGTGAATGTCACGTGTATAAGATGATGTTATTATTATATATGTGATATTCATCTGGTGTATTGAAACATTGATGAAATACAATACCGGGTAGGGGATCTAGACTGCAAAGTTTCGTTGGAAAGGAGAAACAACCATGAATGTTTTTCTTTCACCTTAATCGATAATTGAAATAAAATAGTTCTATACACATGTTATCATTATCAATATTTCTTGTGGAATAAGTATAACATGGTTAACATGATCACAATTCAGAAATGCACAATTCACAAACCTGTTTTCTCACTGGGCATGATGACGAGACCGTGCAACGATAATAAGCCCTAGGACAGGGATTGGCTTTCGCTATTTTCTGTCCATATTTCCTCCATTGACATCCATCATTCATCTACTCATCAATAAATGTCCGAATAATTGATCAGAATGGAAATATAAAAACATTTTGTCAGATTAACTATCAGAAATTAAGACTCACAAAATCAAAAGTATTATGCTTTTAAGGGGTAAAGGAGAAATGGAATGCCCTACGAGGAGGGGGATGATATTGTTTGAACTGGGTCTGCTTGCTCAATAACACATACTTTGACCACACAGGTTACATTTGAATCCCAAATCAAAAGTAATTTTACTAACCGTTTGAGTGTTGCACACAGCTCTCACAGAAACTCTAGGTTTCTTCAAAGGGTTTTGCTGCAAAATTTCATCATCTCCGCTTCTTGAAATTTTCGCGCTTTTATCATCATGAGATGCGCGTAATTCTTTGTTTCCTTCTTCCTTCGATTCATCAGAGCTACTTTCAGGTCTCAAATTCTTGGAAACTTCTATGGAATTATCACCTAATTGAAATTTCCAGTCAAGTCCTAGTTTTAGTCCATCAAGTTTACTATTTTCCTGGTTTTTGCTTTCATTATAAATATTTTTCTTCTCCTCCCTCTTGAATTCACCTGAAAATCTCCCCAGGCTTAGAGAAACAAAATCAGATTCATGATCACCATCAGATGCAGCCATGGGAGCTAAATTTGTGGATTTCTTGAGCTGATCATCTTCTTGGATTATATCATTGAACTGCATTTTCAAAGAATTATAATCTTTCATCATTTGAGACAGTGTCAATTTCAATCTCTCATTTTCTTCTCTAACTTCATCCATCTTCACTTTTGCTGTTTTCAGATTTATATCCTCCTGTATCACCAAAAATTAATTATGTGACACCCTAAATTTGATCTTAGATTATTACAAAAAATGTAACTACATAGGAAAGATTCATGTTTGTAGATCAGGAACATGCATAGAACTTTTATATGATGCAAATTTGGACTCAATTCGAGCCTTTTAGTTAGTTATATGACGAAATTGATTTTCTGAATTCGAACATAACTATTTTTGACACTCCCTATTAGTTATTTTAATGGATCAATTTTGCATTTTTGCCGAAAGTTATACACACTAACTACGTAATTTAATCTAGCTGCTTTCAGCTGATCTAGGTGAATACTGCTAATACAAGTTGACTTAGCTAGGTGGAATCTAAGACTACTAGTAAATTGAGACAATAATATACATGCATTAAAATATACTGCTAATACATGCATTTTTGTCCAGTATGCTTTTTTTCTTCAGAAAAATGGGTAAAATAATACTTTCATGATGTTTATCTTGGTAATATGCATGGGAAAGATTAAAATCAAGGGATAGCATAATTTAAACTTCTTCAAGAATGACTAAAAAGTAAAAAGCGATTGAAGTTTGAGAGATTTAATGAAAAACTCATAGTTTATTAAATTCATCAACCTGGCCAAAAAAAATAAAAATAATTATGCAAAAAGAATGATAGTTAAAGTAAAAAGAATGCAAATATAATGTTGAAACCAAATTAAACAAAATACCTTCATTCCTTCTGTAATAAGAGTTTCTTTCGCTTCATCGGTCGAAAACTTGATCGTCCTTTCTTCCTTAATAGTCATGCCCTCAAACATGAAAGCGTCCTACTAGTAATCTTAATTTGCTCGTTGAAGTTTTTGAACAATTTTTTCGTCTCGCAATAGGTTTAATTTGCTATATATGCTGTTTTATAGACTTACGATTTCTTAATAAAATATGGGCATTATGAGGAAACTCAAGCCTTAGATCTTACCGTTTCCATGTTACACACAACGAAAATGTCAACTGTCAAGAGTGTCAACTCTTTCCTATAAAAATTTAGTCAATTAAAAAAAGTTTCTTTCATCATCAGTTTGTTTCTAATTTATTTTTTTTAGTACAATTATTTCTGATTAATGAATGATCGATACAACGTTTGACAATGGCGACTAGAAGAGCTAATGTGTCGGCCGCCACCCTTCTTATATTTAGAGGTGAAAATCAAATTAAGCTACTTGATTCTCGACTCTAGATCGATTGTTAAAAGTTCGATTGAGCTCGGTTCGTTAATATAGCGAATAAAGCTTGAACACAATTTTTCGTTCAATAAAAAAGTAAAGTTCGGCTCGAACTAGTAAAAAATAACATAATATATATAAAAATATCAAACTACTCGAGTTCGATTCGTATTCGGCTCGACCAAAGCTCGTTCAAGCTCAACTCGATTGATAATCAGACAAAGCTCAAACACATATTTTGAAGTTCGATAAAAATTCAAACAACCTCGAACAATACTTCGTTCGGCTCGACTCAATTCGTTTAGACCCCTACTTATATTGGGTTCCAAATGTTGAATGAAAATAAATGTATAAAAAAAATTAATTACTCTTATGTTTCTATAGAATTTAGTAACACTCGATATTTAGAAATGATACGATAACCTATGATCTCCATGGATACTTTAAATGCGACGGATAAATTTAAGAAGAAAGAAATAAATAGATAGGTATACGTGTCCAACAATTTTGGCATGTATTAAGATGCGCGTAATGCTGATATAACAGAAAAATAAGATATAAAACTATCATACATTTAGTTAAGAAATATTTTATGTCATGATAAAATGATTAACTAGAAAAATATCCTTGAGGTTTACTGTAATTACAAAAGAAACAAAATCATCTTTCAAAATTACACATACCATAACATTTGTTTGTCCACAAAAACTCCATTCACACCGTCTAACGGGTCTGACCTGTTAGACGGATCTGAACCGCAGACCCGGTGGCATTTCCGTAATATTAGCAGTGGTGTTTAAATAGTTTTTAGGAACCACCGGTATTAACAGTACTTCTGAAAAGTATTAGTCATCCTTCTAAAAAGTATTAACAGTTCTTCTGAAATGTATTAGTAATTTCCTGAATAGTATTTTAGTATTTCTCCTAAATACACTCCCAAAATGTATTAGGAGTCCCTCAAAAAAGTATTAGTTGTTCCTCGAAAAAGTATTAGTTCCCCAAATGTATTAACAGTCCTTCTGAAAAGTATTAGTCGTTCTTCTAAAAAGTATTAGCAGTTCTTCTGAAATGTATTATATTAGTAGTTTCCCTGAATATAACTAATTTTTTCTCCCGAAATGTATTAACAGTCCTTCTGAAAAGTATTAGCCGTCCTTCTAAAAAGTATTAGCAGTTCTTCTGAAGTGTATTAGTAGTTCCCTGAAAAATATTTTAGTATTTCTCATGAATATACTCCCGAAATGTATTAGTTGTCCCTCGGAAAAGTATTAGTGGTTTCTCGAAAAAGTATTAGTAGTTCCCTAGAGAGTATTTTAGTAGTTTCTATAATATAATTAATTTTTTCTCCCGAAATGTATTAGCTTTAAAGTCTAATACATTTATTTGATACATCTAATACATTGAAATGCAATGTGTAATACTTTTCTACAAAGTTATGTCATTTAATAATAAAACAGAAAATTACAAAGAAGTTCGTAAGTATAAAACATTTTTCTAATACATCCAATACATTAGAATGCATTGTGTAATATTTTTCTTCAACCCCATGACAAAATCGGCGGCGGCGCGGGGACGAGAACAGAAAACCCATCTAGCGGCGGATTTGCACGGAGGAGAAGACCGGACTCCCCAATGGTGCTTGATCGAATGGTGAAAATTTTATTTTTATTCATGATTCAAAATGGGGGACCAACTTAAGGTGAAAATTTTGTTTTTATTCATGCTTCATTAACAACTGAATGCTTTCTTTTAGTTTGTGTAAGGTATTTGATTATTTGTTTGTTATTTCTTTTAGCGTGTTTAGTGTTGAAATTTTTGGTGTTTATTTCTGTAAACTGAATTACAAAGAGAACCTATCTATTACAGAGAATAGAAAATTGCAGAAAAGCTGAGGCGAGTAAACACTCTATCCGCAAGATAAACACGTCTCGTATAGTCTTGTGAAATGACGTGTTATCCCCAAAAGATACAACCTTCGCCTTGAAATAGCAAAGACCTTTGCAAATTTCAAGGCACCTTTCGAATCGCGAATATGAAAATCGAAAGTACACTTTATGCAAGTACAAGAATGTAAAAATGTGTATGAAGGTTTCATCTAAACAACAACAATGCTCCTGTATATAGGACTTTCATCCAGGCCTTGGGTCTCTTTACTGCAGGGCAGTAACTTCAAGACAATGGGTTGTAACCTCCAGGTTGTGGGCACTCCTTCAATGGCCATTATGCTGTAACTTCCAAGTAGTGGGCAGAGTGGTGCTGTTTCATTATAAAAGCTGCAGTTTCAGCTTTTAAGTTGTAACTTTATTTATTTTTATTCTTTATAAAATAAAAAATAAATGTTTTCTGTGCAAAACTAGGCCCAGTCCCGTCGGGACACGGACACGAGCTCGGCCCTCGGCCTCGATGTCGGGCCGGACAGGCGCGCGCGCGTGTGGCCTTGCCCACCACACCTCACATGTGTATAGTTGTTTCATCTTGCACACTCTTACAAACCCACTTACTTATATATTGAATAAAATTAACATTTTATTCCCATATGGGATGGTGTCTTTTCACCTTCCCATCATCCATTATCACATTTCCAAGTGACTAACTTGTGGATTTTATTTCTCACTCACCACTAAATGGTTTTGAGAAGTTAAATATACCACACTCATCTACTCGAAACGTAGAATTTTATTTTAATATTTAATTCCTCTGAAATTAAATAATTAGTCACTAAAAAATTGGTCAAAGTTAGGTATTAAACCATTACTTCTCAAACCAATTTCCAACAATCTCCCACATGAGTGGAAATCAAATGCACATGAAAATGCAGACTCTTGTACTCAGTTTAATTGAAACCATATTGTATCAGGACAGGTAGTTTGCGACTTTGAACCTTCCTTTGTAAATATCATCGGATATACCGGCGGCTTAGTGGACGCAATGCCTTGAACTATTCCTCCTTCATGTACACCTAGTCAATAACATTTACACAATATAACTTCTGTCACATTCCGTTCTTCAGTTGTGTCCTTTTGGCCATGGACAACATCTTTGGATTCATAAGTGTTACATTGAAGCGACCCTCACTTCTCACTTATATAGGTGATATCTATTGACCGAGTCAATTTATCATTAAAAGTCCTTATGACTTAACCTTACCACAACCAATAAGTTTATTGCACTTGTTTTGCCTTCTAGGGATGGGTTGACTGATTTACAAGTTCTTAACTAAACTTTTAAAGTTTAGTTTTCCCATTGAACCAAGTTCTTGGAATCTCCAGTCACCAAGGTTGGGTTACCAATTTAATCGTTCTTTAAATTGTGGATTTTAATCCCATTTTCTCTAGCAATTTACTCAATTAATCTATGTTAAGCCCTTTCATGAGTGGATCCGCTATGTTATCCTTTGACTTAATATAGTCAATTGATATAACAACATTAGAGATCAATTGTCTTACGGTATTATGTCTACGACGGATGTGTCTAGACTTACCATTATACATATTACTTTGTGCTCTCCCTATAGTAGCTTGACTATCACAAGAATCATCACAGAGGCAATCGGATTTTTCCAGCATGGAATATCTTCTAAGAAATTACGAAGCCACTCAGCTTCTTCGCCAGCTTTATTAAAAGTTATAAACTCAGATTCCATGGTGGATCTAGCTATACAAGTCTGCTTAGTGGATTTCCATGATACCGTTCCTCCTCCAATAGTAAATATATATCCACTAGTGGAGTAGGAGTCCTTTGAATCTGAAATCCAGTTAGCATCACTATACCCTTCAAGTACTGGAGGGTATTTCGAGTAGTGTATTCCACAACTCAGGGTGCATTTTAAATATCTTAGTACCCTAGTTAGTGTTTTCTAATGCTCTTGACTTGGATTGCTTGTATACCTACTCAACTTGTTTACATGATAGGCAAGATCCGGACGCGTGTATAATTTGCAATGCACATCAAACTTCCTATCACCTTCGAGTATTCCAACCGAGCTCACGGTTCACTTTATTTACTACCGTTTTATGCTCAAATCAATGGGCGTTTTGCATGGTGAACTATCAAAAGCATTGAACTTCTTGAGTACTTTCTCCACATAGTGGGGTTGTGTCAAGCTAATTCCTTCAGATGTTTTGCCAATTTTGATTCTGAGAATCATATCAGCAATTCCCATGTCTTTCATGTCAAAATTTCTTTTTAACATCTTCTTAGTGTCTATGATTATATCATGACCACTACCCATTATTAACATATCGCTTCACGATAGACAAACTATGACAAACGCATTTGATGTGCCTTTAACATAAACACACTTGTCACATTCGTTGATTTTAAAGCTATTTGACAACATCGTTGTGTAAAATTTAAGATGCCACTGTTTCGGGGCTTGTTTAAGTCCATACAATGATCTTATCAATTTGCACACCTTTTTCTCTTGACCAGGTGCTACAAATCCTTCAAGTTGTTCCATATATATTTCTTCTTCCAATTCACCATTTAAAAATACAATTTTTACATCCATTTGGTGAATCTCGAGATTATGCAAAACAGCAATCGCAATAGGCACTCGAATGGATGCAATTCTTGTTACAGGTGAATATGTATCAAAGAAATCACTTCCTTCTTTTTGTTTGAAGCATTTAGCCACTAACCTGACTTTATATTTATCAATAGTTCCATCTGCTTTATATTTCTTTTTTAATATTCATTTACACCCTAAAGGCTTACTACCTGCAGGGAGATCAACCAACTCCCAGGTATGATTTTGTAAAATGGATTCTATTTCACTATTGATGGCTGTAAGTCCAAGCGGCTACGATAATCTAGAGGGAGGGTGAATAGATTATCTTCATCTTTTCCTTTATGCCCTCTTTTTCGAACCAAATACGCCAAGACAATAATAAAGGTGTGGAATCTAAATAACACGCGTCTATTTATAGTAGTTCAACCCACCTAGGGCCTAATCTACTACCACCCCAGTATATCCGGGATGAGTTTTGAAAAAAAAAGAATTTTATTAATTACCACAATTAATACAAATTCAACTTACAACAACACCTCAAGAGCACCACACTCTTCTTCAACACCACTTTTGGAGATTACCACAATCTCCCTTTGAAGATTACCACAATCTTCCTTCAACGGCACTTTGTGAAGATTATCACAATCTTCAACCTTGAAGAATACCAAATTCTTCAACACCTCAACAAGAAGATTACCACAATCTTCTTACACCTAACATCTAGATCACCCAAGTGTGTTCTTACCACAAGAACACTCACAAGGATATCTTATGTTGAATGATTACCCAAAAATTCAAGATTACAACTCGATAATGAATTGTACAATTGAGTGCAAGTGTAATCAAGAATAGCCTAGACCTCAAGAATGTGAAAGTGATAAGTTAGGCAAATTACAACAAGAATAATGAGAATATAAGACCAAGTGTTTGCTTGAATATTTCTTGTTGTGTTGTATTGTTCTCTCTTATTGTTGTGCATCAATTATTCATCTATTTATAGAAGATGTCTTGGACATGATAGGCTCCTCCTAGGAGATTGAAATCTGTAAAAAATTGCAAGACAAATGAAGAATATAGTCTGTTAGAAATCAATCCCACAAATTAGGGAAAAGTCATCGATGCACAACGGTTAGAGAATTTTGTCATTAAACATTAGGGCGACCATCGGCCGGGTCCGACTGTCGACCCCCATGCCCAAATGGCCGAGCAAAACCAAAAACGAGTCCAGAAGTTCTTTGAGAAATTGCTCCCAGCACCGGCCGACGCCTTGGCCGACCGGCCGACGCTTGGTCGATAGTCGACCATACCGGGGTTACTACCACCACCTGACCGGTCAACTAGCCTTTTTTCAAAGAAAATAGCTTATTCACTATTTTTCACAACTTTCAGGTACGGGATGCCCTATAGGGCGACCGGTTGGCCTCAAAACAAAAGTGTTGTCCAATTTTTATATCGAAAATAAACTTCAAGAAATACTCCAAAAAATAGTAAAAATATTTTAGACCGATCGGGAGTATTAGGACAACATTTAGAAACATAGTTTTGATGTAAAAACACATTAAAACAAAATCATCAAAAGTGTTGTCCAATATTTTTGTCTAAAATAACCTTGAAGAAATACTCCGGAAAATATTAAAACCATTTTAAATCATTTAGGAGTATTTGGACAACCTTTAAAAACATTGTTTTGGTATAAAAACAAAATCATCAAAATCATGATAAAATCATTTATCAAACAATCTCCCCCTTTTTGATGATTACAAACCAAAACAATTTTAACGAGGTCGATTTTGAAAACAAAACAATTTTACCGGTTAAAAAGAACTATCCGTTGTGAGCGACAATATTGCACGCAATATAATCACAAGGATGGGAGTGGAGATATTCAAACACATATAGCAAAAGCTCCCCCTATCAATATGCACAACAAGAGTAATGTAAAAGCAATCAACCACAAGCTAAAAGCTTAGCTTTTACATACTGATCTTAAGTACAAGAGCTTATAAGCTCCCCTTGTCAACAAAACATCATTAGACAAGTATATAAGTTCATCATACAACAATTTGACTAAGTATAGTCCACAACTTATGGCTTTAAGAAGCCATAGCTTATAGCTTTTTTCTCGAGCTTATTTTAGCTTCTTTGAGCTAATAAGCTTATAACATGTTTCTCCCCCTTTGGAATCATCAAAAAGAATGTTAGCACGATAAAAACATCATATAATCATATCAAAGTGCGCAACTAAACCGATGTATCGAGCTATTTGAACATTGAAGCTTATAGACTAAATAGGAGGGAAAAGTTGATCATACGACTTGTAGAAGCTTATGAAAACTCATTTGATTAGCAAAACACGATCTCTATAAATATATAGGATATTTGAAAACAAGAGAATCATGTAGGTGATGACTTTTTCATTGAAACATTTTATCGAACACTTGGCGGGCGTCAAAAAATTGAAGAGGATATATATAGCCCTTGTAAATGTAATCAAGCCAAATTTTTCATCACCAAAAGCAATTTTATAAATATCATTCATCAACAATCATCATGCTCAACACAAATATATAAGAATTGCATCAAGAAATATACATATAGGCCAAGTTCTCAAGGGTTCAACCCAATTGAGATTAGGAAGTGGAATTCTTACCATTTAATCGATGAAGACGAGCAATGATGATGATAATCGAGCTAGATAATCCCCAAAATATGAAATTTATGCAACAAAACTCATTTGGAGTGAATTGTGTGAGCAAATGACAAAGGGGACGAAAAATGGAGTAAAAGAGCCAAAATGGCTAAGTCTGAAAAACAGAATGCATTATATCTGAAAAATCAGAAGGGGCGACCGGTCATGGGCATGGGCGACCGGTCGAGCTAGTGGGCGACCGGTCGGCCCCTGCCCTGGCAGCCCACTGGTTCAGTTCTGTTATGAAAATCCGAAATTTGATCCAAAAATCTGATTTTACGCCCTAAGTTTTAAAAATGTGCAAAATGCAAACGTAGACCTCATTCAATATACCTTATGTCATAATCAAGCTCAAAATGAGGTAAAAGACTCGGCGGTTAACGATTAAAAAAACTCCCCGAGTAATCCTTGAGACGGAATTAAACACATCTCAATATTTCATTTTAGAAACGCAATCCCTTAGAAAAAGATATCGAATCTCAATATGTTTATTTTTAATACGAATAACCGTAATATGTATCGGACTTGTTATCCCGAAAAATAAGAACGTTTTAAAACTATGGATTCACAAGTCATCAGAAGAAGTGCCTTTCAAATATTTGAAAATTTCTTTTAACGGCACTTTAATGAAATTCGTTGGGATAGTTTTTGAAATTGAGCATATAGACATAAGGCATATAGCATGTCGAGTCTATTGGAGTAATGAAAGAAAACATACCTCGAACTTGTTTGTCAATCAATATGCCTTCCTCAACCTTTGTCAATTTTTAAATTGGTAGCCATAGAGGTTGAGATGATTCTTCCTTCTTCAATGCCTAACTTCTTCAAAGGTTCTATTGTATACTTTGATTGTGAGATATAACCACCTTCTTGATATTGTTTAACTTGAAGTCCAATGAAGAAATTTGAGCTCCTCCATCATGCTCATCTTAAATTTACCTTGCAACAACTTAGAAAATATCTTGCACAAAAATTCATTAGTAGCACCAATAATATCATAAATTTGTACAAGTACGCACTCTTGCCTTTTTTTAAAAATGAGGAGAGTAGTATCAACTTTACCTCTTGTAAAATTATTTTACAAAAAATATCTAAGTCTATCATACCATACACGGGTACTTGTTTTAAAACCATACAAGGCCTTTTATAAAAGTCATTTGCCTAGAAAAATCTTAAACCCCGGGAGGATGTTTTACATGACTTCTTCTTGAATAAGACCATTTTAGAAAATTGGATTTAACATCCATTTTGTAAAGCTTGAAATTTTCTTGAAACAAGAATGGGCAAGTAAAATGCGAATAGCTACAAAAACATGCTACGGTGCAAATGTATCATCAAAATCAATACCTTCTTCTTGCATTACCTATGAGCTACTAGCCTTCCCTTGGTCATCAAGCTTGTTCAAAATACCAAAAATTTCTGCAAAATCTTAGCAAGATATCTTTGCACAAGAGCATAGTAATATCGAATAATGGAGACATTATAACAAGTAACACATACTATGCTTTCAAACAAATCATCAAGAGTTCAATAAGACATGTAAGTTCAAATAAGCTTATAGAAAGCTATATAAGGTCTCTTTTGAAATTTGAAAATCCGAGAGCATATAGTTGAGACCTCATTTAAAAGAAGCATTTGAACAAGTGTTTTGACAAGAATGAATATGAGCAATCAAATGCATAATTTTGAGAAGAGGATAAAAGTTCAAATGTTTTATCAAACCAAATATGATCCTTTATAAGTCTCGGATAAAACAAGCTTTATAGAATAGTGCCTTTCAAAAATCAAAAAATCCTCTTAATGGCACTTATATGAAATACTTTGAAATAACTTGAAAGACAAGCACATAGACATATGACAAAAATATATCGAGTCTATAGGGTGAATATCAATGATGAGCGTACCTCGATAGTTTAATCATCTCTTGAAAAGGATGAGAAAATATATATCCTACACATATCTTAAACAAGTATAGCACAAAATGACATGATACAAGTGTAGGCTAAAACAATAAAAGATATCACAAGTAAGCTCATGCCATAAAAATCCATAAGAGATTATAAAACAATTAAGTCTAAGCAAATATACAAGAGTTTAATAAGCATCATACAAGGTCTCCTTTTTAAAAAAAAATTTAAAATCACAAATATATATTGAAGATCTTAATTTTAAAATTATGAAAACTCATTTTGCAATTTAGACACAAATAAAAAACATGCAAAAAAAAATAAAATGCATATTTAAATAGGGAGATACGGTTTACCAATTTTGCCATTTCCATGGGTTGTGCCGTTCCCATTGTTGATGATATCTGCCTCTTTGAAAATCATCTTGTTGATGATGGCTTCGCCAATTGCTCCATCTCTAAGGATTGTATCCTTCCCTTTGTTGATAATATTTCTCTCTTGGAAATTTATTTTGGTGGTATCTTCTTCTTTGATCAAATGAAATGGTCATTTGATGTCTTCTAGGCGGTATGAATTTTCCTTGATTATTGTTTCGCCGGGTACCTAATATGACATTGTTTTGTGGTACCCTCAAGTGTTTGGGTCCTTTTGGATTAGTCTTGAGACTTTTAGGTCTCCAAAAATAATTAGAGCGATTTCTAGCTCGACAAGTATTTACCGTATGACCCTTTTTACCGCAATAAAAACAAGTAACAATTTGAGGAGCATAATGACCAACATACATAGGCACTTGATTTCTTTTCACATAATTATCAATACTAGGCTTATGATCAAGTCCTTGTTTCAATTTATCATAACTATCAACAATATTGGTCATTTTATAGGTACTCAAGTTGGATTTTGATAAATCTTTTTTCATGCAATTAATATCCTCAACAAGAGTACTATTTTCTTTTTCAAGGTTTCTAACCTTATCAAGTGTGGTGGTGTGAGCACATGATAGTGATTCATAAGAAGTAAATAAACCATCCTTATCATTTTTCAAAACCTTGAATTCCTTTTTCAAATTTTTGTACTTAACAAGTAAACTTTGCCTCAAAAACCACTGCAGATAGATCCATATCAGTCAGCTTTTGGATCATACCAATGTGCTCAACCACATTAGCATTAGGTTGTCTATATCTTGGTTTTTTAGGAAGCCGACAGTCCTTAGCCATGTGGTTGGGCTTACCACAATTGTGACAATTTCCTGTAAATGGCTTTTGTTTACATGCTTCTTTCCCTTGTAGTTGTTGTTATTGTCACGTTTCCTTTTCTTTGCATTAGAATCCATGTTCTAGCAAATTCGCCTTTGCATCAACAACACCCTTTTCAAACCTTGAATCTAATTTGCGATTACCTTCCTCAATTCGTAAACGCATAATTAGCTCTTCAAGATTTATTTCTTTTCGCTTGTGCATCAAATAATTTTTGAAGTCCATCCATCCAGGCGGCAATTTTTCAATCATGCACGCCACTTGGAAAGCTTTATCCAATTGCATTCCTTCTGCACGAATATCGTGCATAATTAACTGCAATTCTTGAGCTTGATCCATGACAGTTCTAGAATCCACCATCTTGAAATCTAGAAACCTGCCAACCACGAACTTCTTGGAACCAACATCCTCAGTTCGGTATTTCTTTTCCAAAGAATCCTAGAGATCTTTGGAAGATTTCACTTCACTATACACATTGTATAGCGAATCAGAGAGTCCATTTAGGACGTAGTTGCGGCACAGGAAGTCACCCTGGCCCCAAGCATCGAAGACATCACGTTTTTCATTGTTGGTTTCATTTTTTCCACCACTGGTGGACCTTCCTTCAGGAACTTAGCGAGGCTCAACGTAGTCAGATAAAATAACATCTTGGATTGACATCTCTTGAAATCATGCACTTAAAATTTTTTTAGCTTCTCGGCAGAAAGGGAGCGGTAGGAACATTCACCCTTGAAGTAGACGCCATTGTTTTGAAAAAGCAGTCATTTTATCTTGCGTTGTTGAAATTTTTGGTGTTTATTTCTGTAAACTGAATTACAAAGAGAACCTATCTATTACAAAGAATAGAAAATTGCAGAAAAGCTGAGGCGAGTAAACACTCTATCCGCAAGATAAACACGCCCCGTATAGTCTTTGTGACAGGGCGTGTTATCCCCAAAGATACAATGACTTAGATCCTTGAAATAGAAGCTGACCGCAAATTTCAAGGCACCTTTGGAATCGAATATGAAAAACTGAGTACACTTTATGCAAGTACAAGAATGTAAAAATGTGTATGAAGGTTTCATCTGAACAACAACAATGCTCTTATATATAGGACTTCTATCCAAGCCTTGGGATCTCTTTACTGCAGGGCGGCGCAACTTCAAGATAATGGGTTGTAACCTCCCGTGGTTGTGGCACTCCTTCAATGGCCTTGCCCACCACACCTCACATGTGTATAGTTATTTCATCTTGCACACTCTTACAAACCCACTTACTTATATATTGAATAAATTAACATTTTATTCCCATGTGGGATGGTGTCTTTTCACCTTCCCATCATTCATTATCCCATTCCAGGTGACTAACTTGTGGATTTTATTTCTCACTCCCCACTAAATGGTTTTGAGAAGTTAAATATACCACAATCATCTACTCGAAACGTATAATTTTATTTTAATATTTAATTCCTCTGAAATTAAATAATTAATCACTAAAAAATTGGTCAAAGTTAGGTATTAAACCATTACTTCTCAAACCAATTTCTAACATTTAGTTATTTGTTTCCTTTAGATCTTTTATGAAGGCGAACAGAGAATTTTGTTGGGGAAGACATCCTGGAGGGGAGAGATCACAGAAAAAAAGAGGTTGAAAGAGAAGGTCCCACCAAGTTGTCTTATATTAGGCTCCAACTCGACCGTCGAGTTTCACCCAAAGGGGTTTGAATTAGGGATTTGTCTAACGGATTCGATACGTTAGACGGTCTGACAGAAGATCACCTCTTGTTTGTCTTTGTAATACTTTAAGCAAGTGTCCGTAATTCTGAAAAACTAGTAAAAAACACGTGCGGCGCACGTGATCCACATGACTTTACTTAAATAATTATATTATTTAATAATTTTATTGATTAATATTTAAATATTAAAAAGTGATTTATAAATAAATATTAATTAAATTTAAATATTATAAAGTGTTTAATATATTTTTCTTTACTTTAATTATAGATCGATATGAATTGTTGAATAATTATTTTAAAAAATTAAACCGACAAAAAATTTAAAATTAGTTTAACAACAATATAAGTTCTATATTAGCTTATCATGACATTCATCAATGTTTTATTTTATTTTTATGGCTACAAAAGTATTTTCTTCTTAACTAATCTTTGAATTCTTTTAGCATTTGATGCATTTCACATAATAAGGCAAGCAATCTAGCTTATAATTTATAGCTAATAGTTAATATATCACAAGTTATCGAATTAATTAAAAAACCAATTAATTAACTTTTATACCTAAAACCAACATAATGTCATTATTTTATTTGTTATATTATTCAATTCAAAAAAATAAAGGTTAATCAAATTCTATATATATGGGGAGGATCAAGTGAGATCATGTCTCTAGGTGAGACACAATGGACTAATCTCAACCATCCCCCACTATTAATCAATGGGTGTGATTTAATGGATAAAAATTATATTAAAACATTAATTTAATCAACATAAGGGTAATAGGGTAAAATAACATAACAAGGTAGTTACAAAAATGGAATCAAATCTCTTTCTCTCGCATGTATCTCTCATCTCACGTGTCTCTCTTCCTCCCTCTCTCTCACGCCTCTCCCTCTCTCTCTATCTCTCTCTCTGTCTCACGTCTCTCTCTCTCTCTCTCTCTCTCTCTCTCTCTCTCTCTCTCTCTCTCACGTCTCTCTCTCTCTCTCTCTCTCTCTCTCTCTCTCTCTCTCTCTCTCAATTCCACCATTAACGCAAATTTAAAGAACTCGAACTGTGAAAAAATACTCTCTCTCAATTCCACCATTAACGCAAATTTGAAGAACTCGAACTGTGAAAAATAAAACAGTGAAGAAGATGTGCTTATGTTCGAATCATGATGCATGATCAATCATCAGTCGTAGAAAAAACTCTACCCAACAACATCAATGGTGTAGACATCGATGGAAAACTCGAAACTAAGCCATTAACATCAACTCTTAAAAAACTGTAATTTTCACGAATAAGACGATGCATAGATACTTATGAAATGATGTATAAATACTTATGAAATGTTGCATAGATACTTATGAAACGATGCATACATCTGTAGGATATTACATATTTGAAAGTATGCAACAAAAATCAACTAAATATGCATTATCTGAAACATATCTATGCGCGCGAAAAACTAATATGTAGTACAAGATACCCAACCAACTATGCAAGACGTCATAAACTATGCAACAAAACCAACTAACTCGCGTGCATTATCTAGAATCTATCTATGCGATTGTGGAATAACTAAATATGCAAAGACATTATGTAACATCCCATTTTTATAATTTCCAAAAGCAACATCCCATTTTCATAACTAAATATGCATTATATTGAACCTATTTATGCGAAAGTAGAATAACTAAATATGCAAAGACGTTATATTCAATTAAGTATTGTTTTCGTAAACAATGCCAACAAAACAACTAAATATGCATTATTTGATGTCTAATTATGCAAAGAGAACCCTAACTATACTTTTGTAAAATAAAAATATTTGGAAAGAAAATATGTTCCTTAAATTCCGCCACAAAATCCGCGCCTAATCTCACCATAAAAACGGTTTCAAAAAGTCAAACTTACTTTAAAAACCCATTGGGACCACTAATTTGAATTACAAAATTACAATCTTACCCTTAAATTGGCGTAAATCGGAAATTAAAAAAAAAAACTGAATTAATCACATCCCTTCATTTTTTAAGATCAATGGGTAAGATGAGCCACACTTTGTCTCACCTAGGGAGGGTGGTCTCATTTGAACCAAATCATATATATATATATATATATATACGGGGGATTATATAGGACCCCCTATTATATGAGTACATAAGACCAAATCTGGACCACATATCTAACTATTTTAATGGCTATTATTAATTCAGTTAATGTTAATAAAATAAATGACAAAGTCAAAATGGGGGCAAATTAGTCCACATAAATAATAGGGAGATTGACTAAATCTAGTAAATCTCATGAAAATAGGGCAGTTACCCACAATTGGTGTCATCCTTTATTCAACTCACGTTCTGTAATTGATTTTCAAACATATTTGATGATATGTTTCCTTAACTCCATGTGCTAAATCTAGTAAATTACATGAAATTTCGCCATTCCCATTTTTTAAAAAAAATTGCTTGATATGGTCAGATGTTGCTTATATGTGCTTAAATATTTGCTTGCACGTATGCAAAATGTTGCTTAGTTATTACTGTGTTTTAAACTCTCACATTAATAATAGTTTGTTTGAGAAGAACTATCATATTATGCAAAAAATTAAAAACTTATACTTATATGGACTCTTATTCATTCAATCGTTGACGTTTTTTCAACCCAGAATTTTGCTTGGGTGATACTAAAATGTTGCTTATGTATGCACGAATACTTGCTTGTATGTATTTAAAATTTTGATTGCGTCCCCATTTGTTTTAACTCAGTACTTTACTTAGCTATGACTAGACGTTTGCTTGCATGTGCATAACTATATGCTTATGTATATTCTAAATATTGCTTAATTATTTATTTTATTTGATTCAGTTGGGATTGCACATGTGTCACAACAACTGCGTTAAAATGTGACTCCAAAAGAATGAATGAATTTTGATAATATCGACAACGGAATACCATTTTAAAAATAATTCTTAATAAATAAAAAAAGTATGTGTTCAAGAATATGTTGTGACTGCTTATTTATTTGTTAAATACTGTTTATTCACATATTACAAATTGCGTATGTGTGATTATTGTAATGTTTATTACTACTATGTACTTAGCTTATTTGTGACTCTTGTAGTGCTTTTCGAGCAAATATTACAAATTGAATTATGCTTATAAAGCAATTGAATTCTGCTTACATTATCTAAAAACCATGAAAATAAATACGACACTAACTAGAAAATATTCTTATATTAACTATGCATGTACGTCAAAACCAACCATATTTAAAATGGCTACAAAAAAACTACAATATTCAACATTTTGATCAAAGTATGAAACAATAACATTTCGTTGTGATCATAACTCGATTTAGCAAACTCCTTCGCCAATCCAAAACCGACTTCCTCCGCTCGTTCATTACATCTTTTGCCATTTCCAACGAAAAATCTATAAAAAAAAAAAAAAAAGACATTAGTCATTTATATAAAATATTTATTAACAAACAAAACATTTATAAGCATAAAAACCAACCAAGTATAAGCATAATATAAGACATGTATAAGCATAAAACAAACTATAGATAAGCATAACTATCAACAACAATAAGCGATTGAAAACATCAATAAGCAATCCCTCGACCTTTAGAAAAAACATGACAATACTAATTACCCTCTCGATATGAGAGCATAATATAAAACATAGATAAGCATAATATAAAATATACATAAGCATAATTATCAACAACAATAAGCAGTTGAAAGCCTCGTTAATTAGGCATCGAAGACATATAATTAAGTGGTAATGACTGATGATTGATGAAATTGAAAAAATGAAAAATAAATATTAATTACCTGGAATCTACACATATAGAAGCCGTCACCAAGCAGGTCTCCGTATCTGTAACCCTGAACGGTTTTGACGAACGGATTTCTAGGCTGAAATGCCACGCTGCCGTTAACGCTCTGATTCTATCAACCTCAGCAAACAAAACAATCAGGCAACGATTGTGCCCCAGTAGTGCCCCACTAGAAACACTTGCCTCAATCCTAGAGTCGAAGCGTCGGTTTCGGTGTCGCCATAGCCTTGGAGGTCGGGGGCGATGGTGCGGTAGCCCTTGGCAGAGAGGTGAAGCATCTGGTGGTGCCACGAGTACCAGAGCTCCGGAAAGCCATGGAGGAAGAGGATGGCCTTTTCTCACGGTAGGGATGAATTTGGGGATGGTTTGCAGAGAGAACACTTGGGAGGAAAAGATATGCAAGATATTAGTGACTCTTGTTTTTGATAAACACGTCTCCCTTAAACCGTTCCTAATTTCTAGCCCACTACCAAAAATAACTTCCTCCCAAAATTGGTATTAATTAAAATTACCAAAAGTCCTTATTTTTGTAAAGTTAAATATTAAATTTTGTTTAATCTCAACCGTTTAAAAATTAAATCAATGCATCGATTTGGTCTCGTGTACTCACCTAAGATATGTGGACTCACCAGATCCAAATCATATATATATATATATATATATATATATATAACTTGTTCCATATATTATTTTAATTTTGGTAACAAAGTCAATATTTTATCATAATACTTAAACTTAAAGTTTGCAGTCTTCAATGGCCTTGCCCACCACACCTCACATGTGTATAGTTATTTCATCTTGCACACTCTTACAAACCCACTTACTTATATATTGAATAAAATTAACATTTTATTCCCATGTGGGATGGTGTCTTTTCACCTTCCCATCATTCATTATCTCATTCCAAGTGACTAACTTGTGGATTTTATTTCTCACTCTCCACTAAATGGTTTTGAGAAGTTAAATATACCACACTCATCTACTTGAAACGTAGAATTTTATTTTAATATTTAATTTCTCTGAAATTAAATAATTAGTCACTAAAAAATTGGTCAAAGTTAGGTATTAAACCATTACTTCTCAAACCAATTTCTAACATTTAGTTATTTGTTTCTTTAGATCTTTTATGAAGACGAACAGAGAATTTTGTTGGGGAAGACATCCTGGAGGGGAGAGATCACAGAAAAAAAGAGGTTGAAAGAGAGGGTCCCACCAAGTTGTCTTATATTAGGCTCCAACTCGACTGCCGAGTTTCACCCAAAGGGGTTTGAATTAGGGATCCGTCTAACGTTCGATACGTTAGACGGTCCGATGAGATCACCTCTTTGTTTGTGTTTGTAATACTTTAAGCAAGTGTCCGTAATTTTGAAAAAATAGTAAAAAACACGCGCGGCGCACGTGATCCACATGACTTTACTTAAATAATTATATTATTTAATAATTTTATTGATTAATATTTAAATATTAAAAAGTGATTTATAAATAAATATTAATTAAATTAAATATTATAAAGTGTTTAATATATTTTTCTTTACTTTAATTATAGATTGATATGAATTGTTGAATAATTATTTTAAAAAATTCAATCCGAAAAAAAATTTAAAATTAGTTTAACAACAATATAAGTTCTATATTAGCTTATCATGACATTCATCAATGTTTTATTTCATTTTTATGGCTACAAAAGTATTTTCTTCTTAACTAATCTTTGAATTCTTTTAGCATTGGATGCATTTCACATAATAAGGCAAGCAATTTTGTTTATAATTTATAGCTAATAGTTAATATATCACAAGTTATCGAATTAATTAAAAAAATAATTAATTAACTTTTATACCTAAAAACCAGCATAATGTCATTATTTTATTTGTTATATTATTCAATTCAAAAAAATAAAGGTTAATCAAATTCTATATATATGGGGAGGATCAAGTGAGACCATGTCTCTAGGTGAGACACAATGGACTAATCTCAACCATTCCCCACTATTAATCAATGGGTGTGATTTAATGGATAAAAATAATATTAAAACATTAATTTAATCAACATAAGGGTAATAGGGTAAAATAACATAAGAAGGTAGTTACAAAAATGGAATCAAATCTCTTTCTCTCGCTGCATCTCTCATCTCACGTGTCTCTCGTCCTCCCTCTCTCTCACGCATCTCCCTCTCTCTCTCTGTCTCACATCTCTCTCTCTCTCTCTCTCTCTCTCTCTCTCTCTCTCTCTCTCTCTCTCTCTCTCTCTCTCTCTCTCTCTCAGTTCCACCATTAACGCAAATTTGAAGAACTCGAACTGTGAAAAATACTCTCTCTCTGAATTCCACCATTAACGCAAATTTGAAGAACTCGAACTGTGAAAAATACTCTCTCTCTCTCAATTCCACTATTAACACAAATTTGAAGAACTCGAACTGTGAAAAATGAAACAGTGAATAAGATGCGCTTATGTTCGAATCATGATGCATGATGAATCATCAGTCGTAGAAAAAACTCTACCCAACAACCTCAATGGTGTAGACATCGATGGAGAACTCGAAACTAAGCCATTAACATCAACTCTTAAAAAACTGTAATTTTCACGAATAAGACGATGCATAGATACTTATGAAATGATGTATAAATACTTATGAAATGTTGCATAGATACTTATGAAACGATGCATACATCTGTAGGATATTACATATTTGAAAATATGCAACAAAAATCAACTAAATATGCATTATTTGAAACCTATCTATGCAGCGTAAAAAAACTAATATGTAGTACAATATACCCAACTATGCAAGACGTCATAAACTATGCAACAAAACCAACTAACTATGCATTATCTAGAATCTATCTATGCAGTGTGGAATAACTAAATATGCAGTACATTATGTAACATCCCATTTTTATAATTTCCAAAAGCAACATCCCATTTTCATAACTAAATATGCATTATATTGAACCTATTTATGCAGTGTAGAATAACTAAATATACAGTACGTTATATTCAATTCTGTATTGTTTTCGTAAAATAATACTAACAAAACAACTAATTATGCATTATTTGATGTCTAATTATGCAAAGAAAGAAGAACCCTAACTATCTTGTAAAATAAAAATATTTGGTAAGAAAACATGTTCCTTAAATTCCGCACAAAATCGCGTTTCAATCTCAAATTTCCATAAAAACGGTTTCAAAAAGTCAAACTTACCGAAAAAACCCAGGGACCACTAATTTGAATTACAAAATTACAATCTTACCCTTAAATTGGCGGAAATCGGGAAATTAAAAAAAAAAACTGAATTAATCACATCCCTTCATTTTTTAAGATCAATGGGTAAGATGAACCCACACTTTGTCTCACCTGGGGAAGGTGGTCTCATTTGAACCAAATCCTATATATATATATATATATATATATATATATATAGGGGGAGGATCAAGTGAGACCATGTCTCTAGGTGAGACACAATGGACTAATCTCAACCATCCCCCACTATTAATCAATGGATATGATTTAATGGATAAAAAATATATTAAAATATTAATTTAATCAATATAAGGGTAGTAGGGTAAAATAACATAACAAGTTAGTTACAAAAATGGAATCAAATCTCTTTCTCACTCATACATCTCCCAATTTCCCCAATCTCATGTCTCTTTTTCTCTTTATCTCTCTATCTCTCTCATTCCTCCATTAACGCAAATAAAGAAAACTGTGAAGAACTCGAAAATTACAGAGAAAAAACAAGAAATATCGGTGCAATATTACGGAAAATAACGAATAGTGAGTTCGAAAACTAAATATGCAACAAAACTCAACTAAATATGCATTATCCGAAAACTATCTATGCAAATAAAAAACTAATATGTAGTACAAGATATCCAACTATGCAAGACGTCATAAACTATGCAACAAAATCAACTAACTATGTATTATCTAGAAACTATCTATGCATTGTGGAATAACTAAATATGCAGTACATTATGTAACATCCCATTTTTATAATTTCTAAAAGCAACATCCCATTTTCATAACTAAATATGCATTATATTGAACATATTTATGCAGTGTAGTATAACTACATATGTAGTACGTTATATTCAATTATGTCTTGTTTTTCGTACAACAAATGCCAACAAAATAACTAAATATGCATTATTTGATGTCTAATTATGCGAGAAGAACCCTAACTATCTTTTCAAAAAATAAAAATATTTGAAAAGAAAACAGGTTTCTTAAATTCCACCACAAAATCCGTGATGCCAATTTCAACCCATAAAATCATTTGGGACCACTAATTTGAATTACAAAATTACAATCTTACCCTTAAAATCGAAAATTAGGAAATAATTAAAAAAACTGAATTAATCACATCCCTTCATTTTTTAAGATCAATGGGTAAGATGAGTCCACACTGTCTCACCTAGAGAGGTGGTCTCATTTGAACCAAATCCTATATATATATATATATATATATATATATATATAGGGAGGATCAAGTGTAGTATATATATATATATATATATATATATATATATATATATAGGGGAGGATCAAGTGAGACCATGTCTCTGGTGAGACACAATGAACTAATCTCAACCATTCCCACTATTAATCAATGGGTATGATTTAATGGATAAAAAATATATTAAAATATTAATTTAATCAATATAAGGGTAGTAGGGTAATATAACATAACAAGTTAGTTACAAAAATGGAATCAAATCAGTTTCTCTCTCATACATCTCCCAATTTTCTCAATCTCACGTCTCTCTCTCTCTCTCTCTCTCTCTCTCTCTCTCTCTCTCTCTCTCTCTCTCTCATTCCTCCATTAACGCAAATAAAGAAAATTGTGAAGAACTCGAAAATTACAGTTCATGAAAATTACAGAGAAAAAACAAGAAAAGTCGGTGCAATATTACAGAGAAATAACGAACATTGAGTTCGAAAACTAAATATGCAACAAAACTCAACTAAATATGCATTATCTGAAAACTATCTATGCAGCGTAAAACAACTAATATGTAGTACAGTATATCCAACTATGCAAGACGCCATAAACTATGCAATAAAATCAACTAACTATGAATTATCTAGAAACTATCTATGCATTGTGGAATAACTAAATATGCAGTACATTATGTAACATCCCATTTTTATAATTTCCAAAAGCAATATCCCATTTTCATAACTAAATATACATTATATTGAACCTATTTATGCAGTGTAGTATAACTACATATGCAGTACGTTATATTCAATTATGTCTTGTTTTTGTAAAACAGTGCCAACAAAATAACTAAATATGCATTATTTGATGTCTAATTATGCGATGAAGAACCCTAACTATCTTTGTAAAATAAAAATATTTGGAAAGATAACAGGTTCCTTAAAATCCGCCACAAAATCCTAGGTGTCAATTTCAATTTTATATAAAATCACTGGGACCACTAATTTGAATTACAAAATTACAATCTTACCCTTAAAATCAACGAAAATTAAGAAATAATTAAAAAACTGAATTAATCACATCCCTTCATTTTTTAAGATCAATGGGTAAGATGAGTCCACACTGTCTCACCTAGGGAGGGTGGTCTCATTTGAACCAAATCCTATATATATATATATATATATATATATATATAACTTGTTCCGTATATTATTTTAATTCTGGTAACAAAGTCAATATTTTATCATAATATTTAAACTTAAAGTTTGCAGTCTTCATAGTTCCACTGTCTTGGAAATAATAAACATTAACCTAATATATAAGTTAATCCATTATTTTCATCGGGAGTCATGTGTTACATAAAACTATGAAAAATGATAAGTCGAAATCTGAGTTTTGAAACTCTATTCAATTGCACATAATAACTTCACTTAATAATTAATAAAACCAAAGATAATTTTATAAAAGAAAAATAAGCTAACATGTGTCGGTCTTTAATAATTAAATATAATACTAATTAATTTTATGTTTGAAAATAATTGCAAACACTTAATGTTTTAAAAGTTGTATAACAAACTAAAAACTAATTTAATTTTTTTAAATTTCATAAAACTTTAGAAAGATACGCTATGCTATTAGAGTTTGTATTTGCAATTGAATTTGGCTATTTTGGTTAATATTAAACTTTACATAGTTAGTGAATTTTGTAAGACTAATCTATATTTGTTTGAAGAGAATGCACATTTAAAATAGTCAAGAAACTATAAATTATTCTTAGTATACTAAAACTAATCTATATTTGTTTGAAGAGAATGTACATTTAAAATTGATCTCTTTTAATCTCGTTTACAAAATCATATTATTTATTATAAAATATAATTATCAATCCATTTTTAGTGCCTTTATTACGAAAAAGGTGTATAGTACTTTAATCATTATTTGAAGTTTTTATTGAGTTTTTAATCAAATAAGAAATATAGTTGCCAAAAATTTAGATATCAAGTTGAAAAAAACTCCTTAACTATTCTCTTATGCCTTCTTATGCTCAAAAGAATTCTGATTACTTAGCACTAATCATGGTCACTTCACTCTAATTTATTTTAGTATGGTTAACACAGTAACTTTGATACATAATTAGTATTTTGAATATTATATTGACACCTGAATTAACATGTAATCTAAGAAATATTAAACTTTGAAATATATATCAAATTATTTCATATTAAATAAGTTTATATCATTTATTTATTTTAATACAATTCACATACATATAGTGACTTTCTATTTCTGATTCTAGTTTCAATTTTTTCATAACATTTCATTTTGTAAAAATAAGTATAATTTGTAGCGAATTTTATAATAATTGTTTTTGTTCTTGAATCTTTATATAAGTCATAAAGGTGTACTTTTATAATGAACTGATATTTTACCCAAAATGTCAAATTATACATATTATGAAAGTCAGTTAATTTTTTTTATAATTTTCAGCTATGACACACATTTTTTTCAACTATTTACTTTTATTCTTTCAACTTTTTATAATATGTTTTATTTGGTTTAATCTTGAACTATCTATATATATGAGATTAAACCTTAAAATTATTTTGGCCAGTCTCAACTCATTGATGTCAAATATAACCATTTCTTTTAAAATATATTTTATTTTTAGTTTTCACTTTAATTTTTTGTAATTATTCAATTTACTTAGTTTGTTATGAATGTTATATTAGTATTTGAATTAACATACAATTTAAGTAATATATTAGTTTCTCAACAGATGTTAACTTTGTATATGTTAAATGAGTTTTTTTTTTTTTCGTTTGCGTATCATATATGATCTTTTAGACTTAATCTGATCCTAGCTTATGTTTCACTATGTCACATCATTTCATTAAAATTTAATTATTTTGGTGCATATTTTTATTATAAATATATATATATATATATATATATAATCATACTGGTAGTTTAAACTTATAACTTTTTAAGGGTGTAATTTTCAAACGACATTCAAGTTTTATCATAAATGTCAATTTAGTGCATATGGATTTTTTTATTAAGTTCTCCTTATAATTTTTTATGTAAATATATTTATACACAATTTTGAATATTTTTTGCACTTGCTCTTTTATTTTATAGGAAATAAAACAGTTAAAAGATTGAAATCATAAGATAGTCAAAAAAATAATAAGTTAATTACTAAAACTTATAATGTAAGATATAAAAAATTAAATAAAATTCATATTAACACATATAGTTAGAATTTGAAAGGTAAATACTTTTTTTGCGACAAACTTGTTTTGGTTCTTATTCTCTTTTTTTCATGTTAATCTCATTCCTTTTATTTTATAATTTTTATTTTACTGATATGGCTAATTAAAATAACATATGCTTGGGATTTAAAAATAAAATAAGAAACTCTCTTGTTTTCAATATTATTTATTTAACAATAACAAATAAAAATAATTTTCAAAATTACATATTACTAATTGAAGGAGTTTTCCGACCATAGAGGAAATATGTATTTTTCTCGCTTTTATGTAATATCAAAACCACTAAAATATTTTTTATTTTATAATTTCTTATCATATCTATTGTATTTTGATATGTTCTTATAAATTATAATAGACATATTTAATTATTGAGAAAATTCAAAAGAATATAAGAAATATACAATTTTTCATCATATTAAACTTTAAACAATTAAAATTCTCTTCTATAACACTATATGTTTAGAACACATGGTTGAAGATTTATTGAAACCAAATTCAATTTGAAATAATTTTATAAGAAATTTAAAGTATTCTTAGTGTTATGATTAAAAAAATATATTTTCGGTTTTTTGAATGAAAAAAATGGGTATAAATGAACATTTTAGAAAAGTTTAAATAAATAACAAAACTATAAGAAAACATAAATTCTTAATTCTACATAGTGTTGAACTTTATATGGTTGAAAATTTCTCATGTGAAATCCATATATATGTTTATGACATATAGTTAGAAAGCTCTCGAAATGTAGTTTAATATGAAACTAATATTATTTTAATATTCATAATATTTTAAGAGTTATAGATGAAAGAATAATACTTTTGATGTGTAGAATATAAAAAGTCATTTCTCTTGTAATTGAACAAATAGAAGCCAAACAAATATCCAATACTTAGTTGCCACTAAATTTTACCATGTCAAATGGATATTCTTGTCAAATAAAAAATTTCAAGAAACATTCACACTTTTAAGATAGTATAGAATAGATATAGATAGATGTAGATATAGATATAGATAGATATAGATATAGAATGGATATAGATAGATAATTAGAGTTTTATATAATCTAGCTAAACCTCAAGAGTAGTTTTTGTATAATTTACCCTAGATAAAAGTACTTCTACTGTTGTGTAACATAGGATAATTAATACGAACTAAACAGTCTAAACTACGATTCCCAAATTTTCAAACTGTAAGATGATTTGTAGTCATCGACAATAACGTAAATCCCGAGACTAGATTTCCTACTCCGCTTCCTATTCCACTTAATTGATAAATGACACGTCATTATTGAGATAAACATGAGTTCTTGATAGGTTTTAAAATATTTACACATATCATTCATCTAGATGATGGAACATGAAATCTAAATCCGTAAATCCCTGTACTCGTCATGATCTCAAGATTCAAGAACGATTTCAACATTTTTACCCGAAATATATAGCCCAAATGAACTGGTTACAACATACAGATAAAATCCTAGTCAATCAATTCCCATTGAAACAATACTACACATGTAAGCGAAACCTAGACGATCATTCATCCAGAAACAGCACAAATTAAAACCCACTCAAAATATTTGATACAACATCATCCAGGAGTCATGAGTTGTATGCGTACAACCATCCAATTTTCTGACGGGCGTCAAGCTGCCTGCCTTGAGGACCCTGCATTTAACATAATTTTTGGGGTTAATTACAAAAACCACCTCTGAGTTAAATACAAATCTCAATGGGGTATTTGTAATTTTGCAAGACAACTTGAGTTTTTCGTATTTAGGCTAAGTCTCGTTTATGTAATTATCCCTAATTTTTGTGAATATGCACATGCTGAGTAGTCTCATACACTTGGCTAATCATAGAATTATTCCAACTTGCTACACTTCTTAAGCATAATCATGCCAGATTTTATATGTTATTGGAGGGGTTCAATACATAAAAGAGTCGATAAAATCAACAGCTCATCAATCAGGCAAATACATACGTTGACAGCTTAACCAATTGTTTTTTTTATAAATATAGTCAATGCTTAGCCATGGAGAACTGAAATCAATAATATGAATCTTTAAATACTCAGCAGAATCCAATGGGATACTTTAGTAGACAATATCAACTAGCTGTTAATATATTGAAACAGGTCAATAGCTGCTGAGTTAAGTTAGTGCTGCTCCGATTTTTTTTAGAAATAGATTGACTTAAGAATGTAATTTAAGAACCTAGGTGACGACTAGAAGGGTGTGATTAGATTGGTTTCACAAGTTATCACCTATTGTATTGCATGATTTCAATCAATAATTTTATACAACAACCTGCAATCAGTCTATTATATATTCATGCACAACATGTGATGAAACTAATCCTACCACCTACTTTCCTGAAGTCAATGGAAATATTTAATATAATATAGGAGAATTAAGCAATAACATTACCATAGATTAATCCATAGAAACAGATTAAAGATCAACATATGCTTGTCTTGTCCTAAAAAAGGCATCTTAGAACTAAATGTTTCCTTGTCTCATAGGACTACATGGAACTCACACCTCATTCTTTATTTGTAGGGGTGACCAGTTTTACGACACGACATGAATCTAACACGTTATAAGCTGGTTAGGATTGAGGCTTGGCAGATTAGGGTCAGAATGGACCCTGACCCAAATACTAAACATGTCGGGTTAGAATTAACTTATATGACATGATTAAACTGTTTGACCTGATTGCACTGTTATTATGTTGTTTTTGCGCAATATTTTTTATTGATTCAATTTGTTGTTGGTATAATCATTGAATCTTAAAGAATTATAAAATGTATGTAAATATAATTTTTGAAATAAAACTAACTATACAACCCATATCAAATATCAATAGATGAGTCATTTTGGGTCGACCCAAAAAACATGAATAATAAACAGGTCGGGTATCTGACACCAATAATTCACGAGACGGGTTAGGATTGGTAAATCTGACACGACTGACACGAATTTTATGTCTCAACAAGACACACCAACCCGAACACGACACGAATTTCCACCCCTAGTTATTTGTGGAGCATAAATGTAGCAGATGAAGGCAGTGATTACAAATATAAAGCGACTAATGACAGACAAGCTAGTTGTGCATGTGTTGATGGCCAGGTTCAATTATCATCAAAACATAGTCAGCATTCTGGACAGGAAGGCACAACCCATATCATAAGTGATTGCCAACTTGTTTTAAACATTCTGTCCATAATAATTCGAGAAACTCGATTGAATTAATTTAGTCACCTTGTTACTTAGGTGAGTTAGTAAACTAAATAAACAATTTCTGACAAACTTTTGATGAAGTCTAACCTGCTACTTTGGGAAGATTATTTATTATACTCAAATCCCGCATAAATAAGGAGAAATATAAGTTTTCATGACGACTAATGACAGTCAAGAGAGGGATGGCACACTGACTTTGTAACTCGCTTAATATTGCAACCAACGACAACATTATTAATCTATATAACTGGAAAATCATTTAACAAGTCTGAAGTCATCAACTATTTCCACATCATAAAAACCTAATGTAAACACGTCTACAGGCCTATGGTAGGTGGACCCTCTGGTACCAAATTGGTGTAGAGTTCTAAGATTAAGAGGGTGTTTGGCTGAGCTTATAACCTTCAAGACATCTTATAAGATGTTTGAGAGCTTAGAAGCTCCCTACAAGCGTTTGGTAAATTTTTTAAAAGATCTTATAAGCTCCAAAATAAGATGTTAGGAACTTATAATATAATAAGATGTTAGGAGCTTATAAGATGTTTTAAAAAAAAAATGGGGAATCCCAACTTATTTTCAAAATTAGATCTTAAGTTAACAACTTCCTTTGATTTCGATCATTTTAATTGCAAAATTGTCATTACTAACAAGTAACATCTTATAAGCTCTGTCATCTTATTTTATCCAAACACTTCAAAAACTTACTTTCAAAATAACATCTTATAAGTTCTTAAAACATCTTACAAGATGGAGAAGCTTATAAGATCTTTTAAATAAGCTTAGCTAAACGTCCTCTAACTCGGCGATAGTCCTATCTCTAGAAATCACAATCTCATGAAGATATTGCCGGCATTATAGTAAGTTTTCAGCATGAAGGACAAATAGGAGGAATAAATATTACACAGAGTAGTAATCATTGACATAATAGAGAGCAGGATAGAAAGGAAAACAAACAGAATTAAGTAATATCATGCAAATAAAGCAAGATAACATATCTACAAGTTGGTTAAGGGAAAAGATCATCCTTTACTTACCGAGCAAACCTCGTAGTGAAGCTATACACTATCTGTTCCATTCGAAGTCCACACTAGACCTAGGATTAGCACTGTTTACACGATTTGCATCTTCAGGCTTCATAGTGTTTGCAAAGGTATGCCAGCCTAACAGGTATGGTATAATGAACTGCAGATAAGGATGAAGACATAAATTGACAGTGGATGTTATAAAGACCTTGAGCACTGCTACTGCAAGTTAAGAATATGGTGAATTATTTGCCAAAACCCTCCATAATCAAATCTGGAAAGAACATAAAAAATGATTGCAGAAAATCCAGTGCACGTTCAATAACGATGAAAAGTATTATCTTCCGTTTTCCCTTTTCTCTTCTTTTATTAAGTCTTTCTTTCACTTTAATATGGTAAAATATATTCAACATTCAAGTAACCCAAATAAAGATGGGCGATTGATATTTTACAGCGCAAACTCCTCTAGCAGAATTCAAAAATATAGCATTGTCTGAATTTGACTGATTGAGCTGCAAGCTTACATTAAACGATGATACGAGAACAGCAAACTCTGCCTTCGTGATGGGGATATAAATGCTCTCGTCCAAATTCGCGAGCTTGTTTTGAACACCTTTTAATTATCCAGTAATCCAAGAATAAATAAGATATGATGTACAAAGTTTAATCAGAAAGCTGTTATTAAGGTCTCAAGAGGAATAAGGGGTTACTGAGATTGAAGAAGTGTCCAGAACCATCAGGCAAGGGCTCCACCTTCAACACTTTCCTCACTTTACCTTCATCACTACACACAGTCAAATCAAATGACAACATAAGAAGATTTGCCTCATATAGCTAGGGATAACTATGAGTATCACGCTTGAATACCAAATGCAAGCTCATTCACACACTTGAATATGAACAAAAGAAAAGGAAATGTATCAAAGAGTACTACAAATCGAATCCCAGAACAGTGAAGAAATATAGTTCTCTCAAAGAGTTGACAACCGCAAACCATCAGCTACAAAGTTCAGCTAACTCGTTATATAAAAAGAAAAAAAGGAATATCACAGATTGGATGCAACAAAGGTTCATAAGAAACGAGATGTTAAAGATTGCTAGACCAAGCTATGTCCACTGTGTTTATGAAAACAATAAACCAAAGGCAACTTGTTATTCCTTCCCCCTTGGCATGAATCTTCAACCAAGCCAATGTAACTAATGATTCAGTCACAGAAACAAAAAGGTTCTGATTTGCCATTGACAAGGATCTGCTAGCGAGTTTACAAGAAGATATGATCTTACCTTCTTCCTTTATTAGGATCATGAAAAAATTCACAAGAATCTCTTGCCCCAAGGCTGATTATGTTTCCAATTTCAGTCACGGACAATGAGAATACCTGGAGATAGGAAAAACCAATTACAATCTTACGAAAAAAATTGCATGCCAAGTTCAATGACATGCTTACTGCTACTTCCTACAATCAGAAGGGATCAAGTTTGGAGCTAAATATTATAGTTGGGCCTCTTGAAATGATAACTCTGGACAGGCCACATTCGTCGAATTTCATAGCCTAACCTTTTCATCCCTGAGAACTCGTTAAAAAACGGGTTATAAGGATGAGAATATCTTGAAAATTAGATTAATTTATATTCAAACCAATTTTTGACGAATGCAACTTATTGAAAACTAGGTGACAATCAGAATGTCAATTCTTCAACACAAATTTGTCCACTAGGCAACTTATTTTCCAGGCTCATGAACTCAAATCATTCAAGAGTCCAACCGCATGCTAAAATGAAACTACCTAGATCACTCCCACACAGTAGCACACTTATATACATAAAATGTTCTACGTTTTGAAAATCTAAGAATAAACAAAAGAACAAATTACCTGTTTCCTACCCCAATCATATTGACGAACACCAGTTGCAGGAGCAAACTGGAGCAAAACAAAACCCTCCTTTGACAGCTTAAACGCCCAGACTGCTCACAAATCAAACATACAAACATAATCATATAAGTTTCAATATTCCAAGAAGAGACATCAATAGAACAGAACTAAGAAGCATTAGCTTTGTTCAAGAACATACACCTAGAGGAGAGAACTCTGGAGATCGTGGTTCCGCTGTAAGAGCAGCTTTCCCTTTATATACAGAGTACCCCACGTAAACCCTTGGTGGTAATTGCCCTGTTATACAAATAATTAAAGATTAAAATCCTTCCAATGTTTGTTGGGACACGTTTTGGTAGCAGATTATAAAACACTGAAGATATATGGTCCACTTAGTGTTTTCATCTTCAGAGAAAATTCTAAGAGATAAAAATACTGATAGTAAATCTACATTGCGTTTTAAAATGTTTTACATAATTCGAAATTCTAATCTATGGTGGGTTTTGACAATGCTGTAACATTAGTGAAAATAAATATGGGGGCAGAAGGAAACCCTTTGGTGATGATATCAAACTGCCCTTCTAAAATTCTTCTCATAAAATCAGGGGAAGAAACAAAGTACAATCACCTCTCTTATGATAAAATCCAAGTAAAACTACCAATAACAATTAACAACCCTGAACGACGGAACCACAACTGCAAGCACAGCAAAATTAGGCAGGTAACTTACACAAATGCAAGTTACTTGCCTAATTTTGCTGTGATGAGAATGCTAAGATGAGAATGCTAAGATGGATGTGCGGACACACTAGATTAGATAGAATAAGAAATGAACACATTAGAAACAAAGTGGGAGTAGCACCAATAGACGAGAAAATTAGAGAAACACGATTAAGATGGTTTGGACATGTTTATAGGAGACCTTTAGATGCACCTGTGCGACGTTTAGAAGGTAGAGAATCACTCACACAAATCAAAAGAGGGAGAGGTAGGCCTAAAAAGACTTGGAAAGAAGCTATTAAACATGACATGTTATACCTAGAAATAAACGAAAATATGGCTTATGACCGTAAACGATGGCGCGATATGATCCGTATAGCCGACCCCACGTAGTGGGATTAAGGCTTAGTTTGTTGTTGTTGTTGTAACTTACACAAATGCCGTGCTTAGATAACAGGGAATGAAAGGTATATAAATGATAAGTTAGCAAAATAGTCCCCAAGGAAAGCAAAATAATTCACATACACATCATTTTAATGAAATGTGATATTTGCACAATATGTCCGACCAAAGCAAACAAAACAAGCAAACAATTAACATCCAAGCACATTGAATAAAAATAAAGGAACATATACCAAAATAAATCTGTTAAATAAAGGCAAGAAGAGGGAGGTAAAAAAAAAAAAAGAAAAAGCAGGCCTAAATCGAGAAAGAAAGGATCCCTCCCGCAAAACCCATTTAGAAAAATCAAGACGAAATTCAAGAATTGACTCACCAGGCTGCGAGGATAAAGGAGTGTCATAAGTAGAAAACTTCTGTTGCGGTTCTTGAGGTTTCAAGTACTGACTTTTAACATTAAAGGAAATACTTTTAGAGTGATTTCCACGCCGGGTGGCGAAAAGAGGGGCATTTTTGGTTCGGGGGAAAAGAATAGAGGTGTTAATGGCGGAATTGTAAGAAGATAGTTTCTGGGGGTTTCGAACTGAAAGCCCCCCTCCTGCTGGGGCTGCATATAGACTGAGGTTTACCATGGTGGTTTATCTTTTCTTCGGAAGACGGGAGTATTATGAGAGGGTTTATCAAAGGGTTTTGGGGAATAGAGCTCAGTGAATAGATAAAGAACATTGAAATGGCATTTCTACAGCACAAAAGATAATGCATCTACTTATTTACACTGTTTTCTCGGTTAACAAAATTAAGGTGTTTCAAATGCATTTGGAAAACATATATATTAAATTTCCTTCTTTGTCAAAACCTTCTTTATATTTCCCTTAAAAAAACCACCTTTATTTTTTATTTTAAGATGTATATTATATAGTATACATATTATATAAATTATATAATATATACTATATTATATAGTTAAATCTGTCCCAAAGGGAAGAAAAAATTGCTGAAGAAAAGTAAAAAGTAAAAAAATTCCAAAACTAAATCTTTCTTGTCAAATTTCCTCAAAAAAAAAAAAAAAAAAAACTTTCTTGTCAATACTGGCCACGTATATATATTTTGTGGATATGGATCAAATAGGTCCTCCTACTTTGGGTGAGTCCATGGGGACACATCCTAACCATAGATCAACAATTTTGGGTGGTCCTGATTTTTAGAGCCTTTTTAGGTTTATTATTTTGTTTCAGCAATTAAAAAGGATAGGATGGTAATTTGGCACTTTAGAATCAGTTATTAAGATTTCATTCTATCTTTTACGCAATTTCACCCACTCTTCACGCATACTCTCTCTCCAGCGTTTCAGTTTCAAAAAAAAAATTATGTTGCTTATGTAGTATAGAGTTGTTGCTTATGACTTATTTATGTAGTTAATGTATATGTGATGCATGTGTAGTGTATATTTGTTGCTTATGTAGTATATGCTTATCACTTATATAGTATGGGTTTGTTACTTATGACTTGCTTATGTAGTTAATGTATTCGTGGTGCATACGTAGTGTATATTTGTTGCTTATCTAATATAGATTTGTTGCTTATGTAGTATAGAGTTGTTGCTTATGACTTGCTTATGTAGTTAATGTATCCGTGGTGCATACGTAGTGTATATTCGTTGCTTATGTAGTATAGGCTTGTTGCTTATGTGGTATGGGTTAGTTGCTATGACTTGCTTATGTAGCTAATGTATTCGTGGTGCATACGTAGTGTATATTTATTACTTATGTAGTATATGATTGTTGCTTATGTTGTATGGATTTGTTGCTTATGACTTGCTTATGTAATTAATGGTATATAAAAACACAATGACACATCTACACAAGCAACAAATTACATCTTCATAAGCAAACTTCGAATCAAGCTCTAAAGAAACTATGACAAATTGTGTAACGACCCAAATTCTCTAACAAGACAAAATTTTTAACAAGTCTTGAATAAGCTTAAATAAAAGAACACAATTTTAAGAAAATAGCATATAATTAAAAGCTTGCATCCAAATAAACAATAGTACTTTTAATTCGAACCCACAAGGCAGTCATTCAAAAATAAATTGGTAACTAAAATTTGTTAACAAAATAAAATATTCCTAAATCTTGTAAAATAAATAAAAACATTGATTTCGCATCCACCGCCTCCAATCCTCGCCTCGGACTCCTTAACCCGAAAAATGTTAATGAATATGGGGTGAAGCTTTCAACTCGCTCAATCATGGGGACACGTTTGTCAAAATTAAATACATCAATATGCATAATCCTAAACATTCAACATATAATTTAACTTTTACTTTGACTAGCGATTCTTTATAAGATCGCGGTTCACCCCGGGATACATCGATCCGGACCTTCTTACCCCCAAAGATCTGCGGGTTCACCCCGAGGATGCTTTTGATCCCTGACCTTCTGACCCCCCGACTAATTATAACACTGCGGGTTCACCCCGAGGATACTTTTGATCCCGGACCTTCTTACAGCCCCAGGCTAACATAATTTATTTCACATTGCACATAAACAATTACACATATACGAAGCATTTAATAGCGACAAACAATAAGAGAATAAAATATCCCCACCTCGAAGAAACGCAGATATTTGTGCGAAGAATGCAACAATGCAGTAAATCCTACTCCTCGTTTTCTTCGTTTTCTACAATAAATTATAAAGTATAATTAATACATAATATAATTATAAGTATAATTAATAATAATATAGTAATATAGAGTAGTTACAAGGAATTTGAAGAATGAAGTAAAATAAAGGAAAAAGCAATTGAATTGATAAAAGAAAAACGATTTGATGGATCGGTCAAATAGTCAAAATTTCACAATCATCAAACATAATAAGCTAGAAAGTGGGGTTATTGGCTATTTTGCAAAAACTAGAAACTATAGGGGTCAAACGACAATTGTTTTTGGAAAAGAAATGGAATTAAGTATAATTTGAACATTCAAGCCTTCTGGAAGTCCCTTTTTCCTCAACTCCAACATTGCAGTAACCCCTTTCTTCTCCAACTTATTTCTGTCGCCCTTCCCCTCTTCCATTTTCTTTCTTTTTTTCCTAACAGAGGACACCGACTACGAAATACTAATTTGTAAATCTCCTCGGTCTCCAACAATGGCGAGCAACGCAGCGGGTCAGCGTGGCGGCGATGGACACCAGCAGACGAGCGGCGGCGCCTCGCCCTCTCTTTTCCTCATCCTCTATTCTATTTTTCCTTTGTTTTGGGTCTGATTTGAGGAAATTTCATTTTTTTTTTCCAGCAAAAGGGGATGTACGGGGTTATGACATGGAGAAAAAAATAAGAAACAAATCTTACTATTGGGTTGGCTTGGTTAAATTCTGTACAGGGAGAAACTGAAAGAAAAAGAACGTGAAATCTGAAAATACCTTGACTCAGGGGTTCCGGCGCGATGGAAAAATATCTGTAGGGCAAGGTTGTGTATTTATACGGTGAATTTCTGGAGTTTGGGATGACTAGGGTTTGATAAAGAATCCTATTTGACTTGGACTTTTAAAAATTAGGGGAAAGACTTTGGGCCCATAATGAATTTCAGAAATTAGCATTTTGAATTGGGCCTGGGTAATTATTACAACTAGTTGTTATCAAAATAATATTAATGATAATAATAAAAAAAAAGAAATTTATTGAAATAATAATTGGATAAATAATAATAATAATAATAATTAATATTAAAAAAAATAATTATGAACATAAAAAAATCGGATATTACAAATTGTCGCAACTTTTTTCATACAATAGTGCGTTGAAGAAGAAGGATGAATGATTTACCGAGAATAGTGAGATGAAGAAGAAGTAGGATGATTAAGGAAGATGAGATTTGTTCACGTTGAATTTAATTTGAGATTTGGATAGATTGTGTGATCATAATGTGAACAGAATCCCATGAATATTGGGTAATTTTGTGATGACTAATTTACCCCTTTATCTAATTACCAACATTTAATCAATTTTTAACTCTAAAATCACAACCATCGAAAAATCTAGATATGTGGGTAGGATTGGTCGACTTACCC
This sequence comes from Rehmannia glutinosa, assembly GCA_016081115.2. Classification (NCBI taxonomy): domain Eukaryota; kingdom Viridiplantae; phylum Streptophyta; class Magnoliopsida; order Lamiales; family Orobanchaceae; genus Rehmannia; species Rehmannia glutinosa. Next base: position 69,202 of record JABTTQ020000449.1, on the reverse strand, counting down.
TACGCATGGGGTGGTCTCATATAATTCTCTGCCTATATTTTGTGTCCACCCATTTAACATCTTTCATGTCTCTGCTATCCATCCATGGAGTCCAAGAAATCTTCTTTCCCTCTCTCTTTTTCTCCTGCGTGACAAAAGAAAGAAAAAATGTACTCTGTGTGGTCATCATCGTTCCGAATGATGGTCCCTCAATGGAGACACAGCCACAAGAACCTTCGCTATTGGATATTGCCACATTCCAAGAGAAATTTGAGCTTTATTCCTTCCCCAATCTCCTCTTCTTCCAGCAGTGATGATAATTCTGCATCTCCCAAACAACCACAAGTAAATTGTTGCTTTTAGAGAAATATAAAGAAAAAAAATGCTTGCTAGTGTTCTTTTTTTTTTTTTTTCTTGAAATTCTGAGATATTGTCATTTGATTTTTTGTTGCAGTTGGGATACGATCCTTCTGAGGAGCTATTTGGACTTGCTGTTGATTTACAACCAAGGTGTTTGCGAATTATTGGTGTTTAATTTTTGTAATTTATCGTCATTCTTGGTTTTAGCATTGTCTATGTTTATCTCATGTCCCTTTGTAGATGATATTTTGTGCGTTTCAGTTGTTTTTTAGCTGGGTTTTCTTTTATGAGTTAGACAATGGAATTACTGAACATTTGTTTACTCTAGATAACTGTAAAATAATTTGCTGCTTTTTTCACAAAGTGAAACTATCATGCATCGAATATTTGCTGTGGTCTTTTGGAGAATTAGATACACATACATGTTAATTCAGTATATATTCTGTGTAATGACAAAATTTTTGCTTAGAGCACGGCAATGAGGGAATTGAGAAAAAAGCAACAACATGAAGCTGTATTTTCAATGACTAGAGTTATGCATTGACCATATTCTTCAAGATTACCAATTTAAGCACCCTCAAAAGATTCCATTTGAAAAACAGCCTATTTACTATTTTTATTCGTCATAGTCTAATTTGAAATATATGATTTTGTTGAAACCATCGATAAAAAGGTTTTGTACATTATGGTGATTTAAATTGTTAACCTTTTTCCGATAATTCTAACAGGATAGATAACACTTTGCTTGAACAATCTGATCCTAAAACAATCGCTATGCTAATTCATGAATTTTTATTTAGGAAGGTTGCTTCAGCTGCATCCAAAAGATCATGGTTTGGTCCAAATGGTCTTTATATTCGAGAATTACCTTGCCCAAGTTGCAGGGGAAGAGGTTATACCCCATGTGCAGAATGCGGAATAGAAAGATCCCGATCCGATTGTTCACTATGTAATGGAAAGGTAATTTATATCCATTTTACTTCTAGAATTGAAGAACACTAAGCAAATCTCTATCTCACTTAAATTTTTTTTTTTTGCAAGTCATTGCTTTTCGTTGTTCGTATTGTAATGCGTTCTCAATTTGTAACAGGGTATAGTTACCTGCAATCAGTGCAATGGAGATTGTGTTATTTGGGAGGAGTCAATTGATGAACGCCCTTGGGAGAAAGCCCGCTCAGTGTAAATAAATCTTTTTCATAACCTTTGCGTGTAACTTTCTACTTGTTAGTAGAGTCTACTGTATCCCACTATTTCATCATTTTGGCATCATATGTTGATTGTGAAGTGATCATAATTTACATTTTTTGCTTTTTTGCAATCACTAGACATTTAATTATCTTTTTTTAGTACTTCCCAATTGTGTTTTTAACTTGGTAATTTTTTTCTAGCCAATAATATATAAATCCATATTTGATAAGACTTATATTATCTTTCTACTTGAAACCTTTTGGCAGTTAAAATTTCTTAGCTGGTTTTGTTTCATGATATGCATGGTAATTTTTGGATTGTAAGATCCAATATGATGTCTTGTTTTGATTTCTATAAATGATTAAATATCTCAGTGAATGCATTCCAGTTCTCCCCTAAAAGTCAAGGAAGATGATGAAGTCGACAACTTGGATATAAAGCTGGATGCGAGGAGAAAATCCAAGCGTGTTTATCAATCCCCTACTCCTGAAGTTAATTTGAAGATCAGCAGATCATTAAAAGTTAGTCAACCTCTGTGTTATAATATTCTTTCTTTCTAATCTATTGCACGGATCATGAGTTTAATCTTCTTTGTTTAGTTGGATGTTTGCAGAGCCTCAATGCCAAAACTGGAATATTTAGTAAGAGGATGAAGATAATCCACAAAGATCCTGTGCTTCACGCACAACGAGTGGCTGCTATTAAGGTTTGTTGTACTTTTAATTGATGAGTTTGCATATATAATCCTTTTTGGTGATTTCTTTAATGTGCAAAGGGAAAATTTCGAGCTCCAGGAACGTGTTTGGAATAGTTACTACAGCTGTTGAAGGTTATGTGCATGAAAAGATTATGCTTGTGGGGAATTGCGGTTTTCTTTTTACCATTTTCTTACTTCTTATCACTGCCCAGTTTCGTGATGTTCTGTTGCATTTTTTCTTTTTCTCAAATTTTTCCTCCTAAAAAATGAAAAATGAAAAAAAGAATATGGAAAACTTGTGAACTAACGCATACTAATCAACTAACGTCTAACGTTTACTTAAGCAGAAAACGAAGGGGACTGCTGCTGCGCGGAAGCATGCTTCTGAAGCCATGAAAAGCTATTTTTCTGATCCTGAAAATCGTCGGAAGAGAAGCATTGCAATGAAAGGTCTGTTTAATTAAGACGTGAGAGTCATACTGGCATTCACATAAAGCAAATTTTACTTGGTTAATTACAAAATACTCTTGAGGTTTAGTCTAAATATCCCCTTGATATTTGTTTCTGTTTTACAAATTACACTAACAAGGTGTTGGTATACAAACCTGAAGGGAATGTCTGTAATACCTTATGGGGGTATTTTTATTTTTGAAAGATATCTTTTTTCTTTTTTGGTAATTAGGCTAACCTAAGGGATTTAGTAATTATCCCTATACATTTTTTGAAATTATTTCAATACAATGTTGTTTTGCAGGGATAAAATTTTACTGCCGAAACTGTGGAGGTGAGGGTCACAGGAGAAATTATTGTCCGGAAGTTAAGATCAAGGTCATTGACAGACGATTCAGATGTCGGTTGTGTGGTGAAAAAGGGCACAACCGAAGAACATGTCCGAAATCAAAACCAAATGTTGAGAAGAGCATCGTTCACAGGAATCACCATTGCAAGATATGCGGTCAAAGTGGGCATAACCGAAGAACATGTCCACAATTGTCTAAAGTAGAATCAACCGTTGCTGTGACTAAAGGACATATTGTCTCTAAAAGGAATTATACCTGCCGTCTCTGCCGAGAAAAAGGGCACAACATAAGAACATGTCCACATAGAAAATGACAACTCACTTTGCCAGCTCTCAACTTGAGGAAAATCTTGAGGTTGTTTTTTTTCGTATCTTTGCATGTTATAAGCAATATGTGGCTCAATGAATTGGTTAACTTCGCGTAGCGTGCAGAAACACTTGAGGGCTTTGATTTTCTGCTTCAACCAGATTATTTGCTCCAAGAAATGTGTGCCCGGAGTGTCTGATATTGGTCCGAATGTTCGAATAGCTTTGTTATAAGTTCGATTTGTTTGCTTTAATTACCTTCTTAATGTGATATTCAGTATTGTATTCATCATGGAAAGGAAATAGTTGCTTATTACATCTATATCAAGAAATGCAGACTCGGGAATAACCGTAGTGCTATTTCTCTTTTTAAGAACAACTTTTTGATAGAACTTTCCTACTAAGGGAGTGTTTGCAAACTCTAGAAAAAGTGATTTTTCCCTAAGGTGTTCTTTAGAAAAAGTGCCTATTTATGGCTGATGTTCATTTAAGCTGAAGAAGAGCTTTTCCTTGCTTACTGAACAGGTTTCTTCAACATGCTTGTATGGGTGCTTGAGACTTGAGAGAGTATTTTGCTTCTGTTTAAAATAGTATAGATGAAACACCTTTTGAAGCAGCAGTTTTTCTTGGAGAAATTCTATTTTGCCCCATGGTATAGTTACACTTGCTCTTTACCTTTATATAAATATTACAATTAACCCCACAACATTTAAGACGAAATCCAGAATTTCTGTAATTTTGGGTTTTTTCTGTAATCGCGCAAAATCTCATATTTTTTCTGTGTTAATTATCCCTAATTGAAAACATCACTCGAGAAAATGCAATCTCCCTCTTGAGATTTAAGTTTAAGCTCCATCCCAATAATGGAACGAAACAAACTCCAAAAGAATCGATTAGCATAATTTGCCTGCACGGCACTTGAGCGCACCAGCGTAGCGTGTGAGTCTGCCGGCATATGAACCAGGTCTGAATTTTATGAAGTTTTTCTTCGTGAATGGATTTCTTGTGTGTTTAATTTTTGGCCCTGATTCAGAAAAATAAGCTCCATTCACGAACTTGTCACCCTCCGACCGCCATTGCCATTTCTTCCACTCGTTCTCAGTAGCCTCCCTCTTAGTCACCTAAATGTGATTTTTGCAAATAGATTTTTAGGAAAAAATAGTTGCCAAATGAAAAGGGTAAATTTTATTATTATTTTTACCTGCTTGGTGTTTGGATTATTTGATGCCTTGAATCGATTACCCTGGCTGATAATGGTGGGATGAGCGCTGCCGCCAATGGCATACATTCTCCATTTGGAATAATCATTGTTGATGACGTGGAAGAAACCCCATCGGCATCTTGGCATCCTCTGGACCAAACCTTCTCCGAATCGGTTGAATGCAACTGTGACTTGCATGATTGAATCTTTTGTATCACTATCATGTGCACCCAATAGCATCACCTGATCCACCAAAAATCAAGAAACCCTCAAGAATGTGCAGAAACAAATTAAGGGACATCCTGTTTTCTGATTGTTTATTTGATTTGTGATAATCTGGTTTTTGTTGTTCTGTTATCGGTTCGAATGTCCTATTTTGTTTCTTACGGTGTTTCTTCTGGTATTTTAGTACACTTGGAACCTCCTATGTTTTTATACTATTCTTTAAGTGTTTCGTCTGGTGTTTCAATTCACTAGGTGCATGCCGCGCATATAATAATGATATCATTTTGTATATATGACATTCATACATCATATGATGAAACACAGTAGGAAACAGAAAATCCCGCGTGTTTTCCTTCAGAGACTAGGTTTCCTATTTCATTTTGTTGGATGGATGACATGAGTTTTGTCATGTACGGTCGATTGTTCGAATGTATCTTCTCGCATGTCATTAATCTTGATGATGGAATATGAAGTGAAATAAGAAATATGATTCCTTACCTTATAAGTTCTTTTTACGTTTTTCAAATTATCAAACACAGAACAAGAAGTGTTGTTTTTTAACTTACAGCATCGTGGTGGTTGAATTTACAGTTGGAGATGGTAACAGCAGTGGAGCCCTCGATCACGTCGATGAGGCCATCACTGGCTTTGGACAGCGAAACATGGTCAATCCATATGTTGTTGGAGCTAAACACAGAAATGGCATCTCCATCGCTCCTCGTACGTAATCCGATGTGAGCAACCGCGTCCCTGATCATTCCACCAGATGTCGGAACAATATTGTGAATCCATATATTGTGGATTATTACATTATGGACAAATTGAAGGGTTAACCCTGCTCCACCAGCAATGTGGACTTGTACTCCCCTGCCATCAATGGTTTTGTCGCTCGCGAAAATCAGCTCTTCTTTCAGCCTAATAACCATGCTATGGTTGAATATGATCCACAATGGCTGCGGCTGGATGACAGCGTGGCGGATGGTTCCAGGCTTCGGCTTGTCCATGTCTTCGTCGGATGGATCGGTGACCACATAGTATTTCCCGTCCCTGCCCCCGGTGGTGCGGTGGCCGAAGCCTCTGGCGCAGTCGGCTAGACTTTTCCGGTTTTTAAACCAGTTGGGGTCGCAACGCCAGCACCGATCGATGGGGTTTGTGGCCTTGCAATCATCTTGTTTGAGGTGCCTTCTTGTGACATTTTCACTTATCAAGGTCCTATGATTATGCATCATTCATGAATGTTAAAACATCCCAAACTTAAACATGAGAAATATATGTGAGAATGCATCGACTTAAATCAGATAAAACCCACATTACATTTGATATATTGTTTATTAGGTGTTTCGGGTCATGAATTCGGTAATATTCATACAATAGATGTATGTATTGTTCATATGTTCTGCTACATTCCCCGTGTGCCATATGGCGTTCTAATAAATTATATGAATGTCACGTGTATAATAACATTATCAAAACGTCGCCGAGCCATAAGTTAAGTATATTATATGTCAATCATTGGCTTTCTTTATGGTTAAAACTTAGAAAAACATAAATGTGGAAAATAAATGGACTAACTCGCCAACTTGTTCGTTCAATTCATCAGCAAGTTTCTCAGGGTTGGGGTCAAATGCCTTCAAGGACTCCTCATAGGATTCCTCAGCCCTTTTCAGCAAATAGTCATCGTACTCTGCAATCGCGCCACGCGATTTTGGCATTAACGCAACAAATGATAGTATACAGAGGAGGAGGAGAGTCGACATCGTGTGATTACTGGACGACATTGGCATGCTGCCTAGTTTTTTTTTTTGGGGGGGGTTTTAGTTTTTTTGTTAATTATATAATTTCCCTCAACAGGACATGAATCACCTGGAAAATTTGCAACAGGGATTCGATTTATTCCCTTCTTACCCTAAAAAACATATTAGCTTTGACAATTTTGGTAAGAGAAGAAGTTGGAAATCTTGAGAAGACAAGAAGTATGACGATATATACAACAAAGAGGAATTGGGTTGATGAAGATGAGACGGGGAGAATGGAGAACCATTTATAAGTAGTAGAGGTTGAAAGATAAATGTAGATCATTAAACAAGTTATGAATCCTTATCAAGAATTACTTGCAGTTTTCGGCTATTTTAGGAAAAGTGATGCTTTGCATATGCCCAACTAACTTTTATTTGAGCACAAGATCTCAACTGTTTTTCTTGACTTTCTTTTATTCGATAATTAGGGACTCGTCATTTTTATGAAATCGTAATGAATAAAATGAATTCATATATAATAATAAATGGTATATGTAACATTTTTGTTTCATGACAATAATGGGTGACAACCATAATATTTACATTAGAGCTTTACTATCCCGAACCCTGCCCAAGCATGTCTCGGCCCGACAGTGTTAAGAAATTTTGAAAAAAGATTAGTTATAGTTCATATGATTCTTTCATGTACCGGTCCTCAAAAATGAAAAAAAAAATGGTAAAGTAGACATTTGATCTCAAAAATGGCTAAAAATCATGTTTTCGAAAAACATGGTAAAAAAATATTTTTGCTATGGAGAAAAGACCAAATATCCGACGGACCTAATTTTTTATTTAACTTGCTAAATATAATTTGCCGAACTTCAGGCAAAAACTCTCTGCCATGGAATAAATTGCACAATCAGCTACATATGATGTTACTTTCCCAGCATTAGCTTTAAGTGCCAATAGGGCGGGTTAAAACCCACTCCGTCGGGACGGGGGACAGGTCCTGGGCCCCAAACTTCAAAACCCATCCGGGTCCGCGCAAGGGGGGGGATTCCGGGTCCAATAGGACCCGCCCCACCATATTAATTTTTATTATATTTTTGAATATGTATTTAGATATTTTTGTATTATTTACTTTTAGATTGGAGTGTTGTTGTACTCAAAAAAAGAAAAAGATTGGAGTGTTGTTTTTTATATTAATTTACTACTATAATATCTTGTCATATTGTACTTTGAATATTTATTTGAGTATTAGTTTAGTACTATTGCAAGATCCTAATAGTAGTTTTTTTTTTTTTGTTGAAAAAAATCCCAATAGTTGCTTAGTTGTAAAATGTAGTTATAATAAGTTGCATAATTACATTTATATTTTTCACCTATTGGCATTAGATTGCTTTTGAAAAAATTGGCAACAAATACAAAAAAAAATATATTATTGCAATTAGAAAAATATATTGGCGGGCTTGGAGCAGGTGGCTGGGCGGTTCCCAGTTTGGCCAAACCAGCCCCATTGCCATCCCTAAAGGCTACCTTGTTTCTGCACAATAAGATTTCGTTATAAACACCACCTCTCCAAATATGAAAATCAAATATTCAAGTTAGCAAATTTCTGCAGCTTGGAACACATTTTTGCACCCATGTTGCAGCCCCAGCTACTTCTGTTGGCCAATGGTATGAAACATTTCATGTTCATATTTCATGTCAACTTGCAAGATTTGATAGGCCCTTGAGGTTTAGTCCAATTACCAAAATATCCAACTGTGTTTTAAAATTACAAATGCCCCATTGACGTTTATTCATATTTTATAAATTGCACATGTGAGGGGTATTTGTGAAACAAAAAAAAACCTCAATGGGTTATTTGTAATCCCTGAAGAGGATATTTGTAATTTTAAAATATCATCAGAAGTAGTTCTATATAAAGTACAAAAACGATCATTCACACTGTAAAATGTGAAGCCATATATCAACAAGGCTAAAATAGACTTGAGATATGGAGTTAAAGCAATATGAAAACTTTACCTATTCTTAAATATTCATGTTCTACTAATATACCCACAAACTCTTTCAGAGAAATACACCCTCTGTTTAAAATGAATCTGCTTCTTGTTTGACTCCAAGAGATCAATAACTTGACCATTATTTTTGAGTGAAATTTAGTTATAAATTTTCAACTTCCGCGTCTAGTCCAATTAAACTGTAAACATATATATATATAGGATTTGGTTCAAATGAGGCCACCCTCCCTAGGTGAGGCAGTGTGGACTCATCTTACCCATTGATCTTAAAAAATGAAGGGATGTGATTAATTCAGTTTTTTTAATTATTTCCTAATTTTTGCTGATTTTAAGGGTAAGATTGTAATTTTGTAATTCAAATTAGTGGTCCCAAAGAGATTTTATGGTTCAAATTAGTGGTCCCAAATGATTTTAAGAAATAAAATAGACACTGCCGGATTTTGTGGCGGAATTTAAGGAACCCGTTTTCTTTCCAAATATTTTTATTTTACTGAAAGATAGTTAGGGTTCTTCTCTGCATAATTAGACATCAAATAATGCATATTTAGTTATTTTGTTGCACTTTGTTTTTACGAAAACAAGACATAATTGAATATAACGTCTTTGCATATGTAGTTATACTACACTTGCATAAATAGGTTCAATATAATGTATATTTAGTTATGAAAATGGGATGTTGCTTTTGAAAATTATAAAAATGAGATGTTACATAATGTCTTTGCATATTTAGTTATTCCACAATGCGTAGATAGTTTAGATAATACATAGTTAGTTGATTTTGTTGCATAGTTTATGACATCTTGCGTAGTTGGTTATCTTGTACTACATATTAATTTTTCGCCGTTGCATAAATAGTTTTCGGATAATGCATATTTAGTTGAGTTTTGTTGCATATTTAGTTTTCGAACTCACTTTGTTCGTTATTTCTCCGTAATATTGCACCGATTTTTCGTGTTTTTCTCTGTAATTTTCATGAACTGTAATTTTGAGTTTTTCACGTTTTCTTTATTTGCGTTAATGGAGGAATGAGAGAGAGAGAGAGAGAGAGAGAGAGAGAGAGAGAGAGAGAGACGTGAGATTGGGGAAAAGGAGATGTATGAGAGATAAAGATATTTGATTCCATTTTGTAGAAACTAACTTATGTTATTTTACCCTACTACCCTTATATTGATTAAATTAATATTTTAATATATTTTTTATCCATTAAATCATACCCATTGATTAATAGTGGGGGATGGTTGAGATTAGTCCATTATGTCTCACCTAGAGACATGGTCTCACTTGATCCTCCCCCTATATATATATATATATAGGATAAATTTAGGATATATTTTGTATTTTTTTTTGTTAATAAGTTAAATTCGTGGGTAATTTTTTTATTAAAGATAACCAGCACCCACTGCCCGAAGGTGTGCATTGGGTAAATCCCATCCCTGTAGTGTACAGTAGTAACCCACAAACCACACAAAAGAGGTAAGACTAAAGATATTTGGAAACAATATTGCCAAAATAAAGGACCATTGTATATATCACTATCACTAAAACCTCGTGAAATCAGTTAAAAGAAAAAAATATCTCATTATCTTGATATTGCTCTATCCATTATTCACCAATGTCATCATTTGAGTAAAATTTCAGGACAAAGAAAAAAACTGTTGGTTTCAGATATGGTACGGGAAATTTAGAGCTATCACACAAACAACTATTGCAGTCAAGATGAGATACCAAGAGTCATCACCAAAATAAGTTTTGTATCAAGTCCAACTATAAAATGTGAAGCTATATATCAACAAGGCTAAAATAGACTCTAAATATTGACATAAAGCAATATGAAAACATTACATGCTTATATATTAATGTTTTATCAATACATCCACAAAATTCATCCGGAAAAATACACCGTCTATTTCCAAAATATATATTGAGACTGAGCGAGTATTAAACTTTTTGAAACCCGGAAACACTATCAACAACTTAGGATGACAACTTCACGTATCAGCTGCAACAATGTCATTAAGGCATGGGAGCATTCATCAATATTCAGAGCTAACAACTGTTTTATCCCTCAAAAGACAATTACATTTGAAAGCTACTCTCTCTACCATTAGGCTTCAACACGATGACAGTTTGAATGAATCTTTATTATCATGTAAAATACAAACTGAGTGAATTAACAACTATCACATGATGCTGTTACATGGGTAATTATAAACTGAAGACAAGAGTAACTGTGTAAAATCTAGCCATTTGTTAACAGTTGACAACAATCAGCAACAAACTGTATTACCGTATCAAAGGAGAAAAATCAATGGTTCCACAACAAGCCCATATTCAGAATCCTATAATGCCTTGAATCTAATGAACTAGTTTCCCACATGTATGCAAGAAACACCGCAATCAAGGACTAAGAAAATACCCAAAACAATTTCTTCCAACAATCTTGGCCCTTCATCTAACTCCCGTTTCTGGAAATTTTTAGGTATTATGTTGCAATACTTTCATCTTTCACAAATTATATAGACATGAATACTTTCATTACGAGAAACAGAAGACAAAACTTCAAGTAAAATCAAGCTCATGATCAACGACCATAGACACATTAGAAAACTTCAATACCTTGTTAATTATTTAAACACCCAAACACTCCAAAACGACAACTTGTACACAGTCAGAAGATTAATTCTGATAACAGTACAAAAACTCGAGATTGGAATATGAAAACACCAGATTACCAAGGTGGATTGGAGCCTTCTCTTATGGAAGGCGACCTGGAACCCATGCTGCCATCTCTTCCCAACCTAGACATACTCCTGCCACTTTTAGGTGTATTCAATCCAGGGCTTCCACTACGATAACTTGCTCGTAGAGACTCATCGATAGTTTGGGAAGACTTGGCAATCGCATTCCTCATAAACTTTTGGGCAGCAGGTGAAAGCCTCCTTGTGTTTGGACTTGCACTTCCTCCTCTGACTGGTGAAGGCAATGGTGGTTTCTGAAACATTTTTGACCTCTCCCTGAGTTTCCTTGCAGCCTCCCTAGACAAAGTATGCGCTCTCACATCTCTTGAAGGCGGCATTGGGATTTTAAACTGTGGGCCATCCCCACTACCCCAATATCAATTGGAGTGTCCTCTGGCTCTAACCTCAATGGTGTCCCCTCAATCTCACCCCACGTAATAAATGGTGACTCATCGGCCCCGGGAGCAGGGGATGGTGTTTTCACAAAACTATATCCATTGTCTGCCTTCTTCTCAGACTCCACGTAGAACCTATTCGGGTTTTCCTCAAGTCCTCCAAATCATATTTCTTCATCTTATCACTATCTCTACTGGACATTGGAATTGGGGTAGCCCCAGCCACGGGTGAGTAAAGCACAGCAACAGTGTCATCATCCTTCAATTCATTTATATCCATTGTTTTCCCATGGAATCTCGTATTTGATCTACGAATCTCCTTTGTCATCGCTTTTAGCCTCAGGGCTCTCTCCTCTTCAGTCAAAGGCGCCTCCCCTCTATCAGCCGGATGATACATCAATAAGTTCTTGGGTGTGTAATTCCACCCTTCCAAAGTACTCACAGGCTGATCTGACGTTCCATAGCCATCAGTAGCAGTTTTCTCTCGTTTATTCCCGTTCTCAATCAAATTATTCCCAGAATTTTCGTCAGATGAACCACATTCTAACAAATACCCATACTTTTCCTTCCTCTTCCGATTAACTTTCTCGATAATTCTCGAGAAGCTCTCGTTATCCTCACTCGTGTACTTCTTAAAAAAGTCATCAAGTGACAGCGAAACATCTACTTGCTCTTCTCCTCCATCACCATTGCCCTCAAGTTCATCACTTACAAGAACTACTTTTTTCTCATTATAAAAGGCAGGCGTAACAGACGTATTCCGTAAAAAGGACGAACCAGGGGTCGCAGTGGTGGAGCGGAGGGAAGAATCGGCGGCGGAATCTCCACTTTTCCTCAGGCGACGGCGTTCGATGATCTTGAGCTGGGCGTCCCGGATGAGCACAGGGTCGTGGGTCCGAACAGCCTGCAGCCAGTCGAGGCGATCGCGCAGCTTGGGGATGTCCGGAAAGAAGTCTCGCTCGATAATCTTCTCGATGGCGGCAACGTAGGTGTCCTCGTCTAAAACGTTGGGGCTCCGCGCGGCGCTTACGGGTGGCGAAATCGGGAGTTGGCGTAGAAACAAGGGCAGAATTAGGGTTAGGGTTTGGATCGGAGGAAAGGGAAGGGGCGGTGAAGGAGTAGAGAGATGGCGAGGGGAGTGGCCTGGGGATAACAACATGATTATTTCTGTATTCTGCTCTGAGATGCTTTGAGAAGCAAAAGAAGACGCAGAGATTTGAGGAATTAGGGTTTGGAATTTGGGGAAATTCGGTTTCGACTTTTGCCAGAGAAATGCAAGAGAGAATGCCTACACCCTCCTGGAGCTTTCCTGGCCGAATATTGAAGATCGGTTGGTGACATTATTATTTTATTTTATATTTTTGAAACCGACATTATTATTATTATTATTATTATTATTATTATTAAACTTTTTTTTGAAAGATTATTATTATTATTAAACTTGAAACTTTAAATAAGAGTTAAAAAGATGACAATGTTTATCTAACAACAAATTAATTGACCAAAATGTGCCCACATAAGCTACATGTTTTGATATGACATAATCCAAGAGAAATATGTTTTATCTGTCACATGCTCCAGATAATAAAGTGCAAATATTATATATTTTGAAAAGTAAAGCATAAAAGAAAAAAAATTCCAAAAAACAGAAAAAAGCTATAGTTTGAATGAATAAACCCTTTTTGCCCACATAATTTTTTTTAACTCACTGCAATTCAAATATATAAAATAGAAAAAAATGAAGGGGGAGGTAGACCGCAAAAAATTCAAATTTTTTAAAATAAACCAAGATGAAAAAAATTGATAAGTCAATAGAAAAATTGGAGTGGTTCACTCCGCTAGAGCGGATGGGATCTTATTTTCAAATCAGTGTTTAAATCTCTATTAAATTAGTGTGGATGATTGACACGTGTATTACACTTACCATATTAGAACCCCACAATTTATGCTTGATAATAAACATGGTAAATGTAATACACGTGTCAATCATCCACACGGTTGGAATAGGAGATGAAACACGGTTTTGAAATAGAAAATCTCATCCGCTCTAGAGCCAATAAATATGTACCGGTACCTTTTAGGATTATTGACACACCTATAATTTACCTCCTTAAGTTATCAAGGCTCCAGGGACAAGTTGATGAATTGACGGGTCGATGAATAGTTAAGTGGAGTCTTAAGTTGAGATGTCTAGAATCTATATTATAAAAATAAAAAAAATATACCGACCACATAATATAACATGTCTGAAATTATTGGAAGTAACTTGAAACTTTATCTTTAAATGGTTGACTCAAATTCAAATGGTTCTCTTGATTCACTTAATAGATTAACCACATGCAAAATAAGATGTAGCAAATTCAGACTTTTTTTTTTTCTGAGAAGGAATACCAAATTCAGGGCTAATTTATGAAATTAATGAAAATAAAAAACTGAGTTAACAAATAATACCAAGATTTTTTTTTTTTAGGCGGATTTTGTTTTCTAAATTTCATTTAAAAAAGGAAATTCTTGTTAAAAGAGCACTCCGATCGCTGTTTTCCAATCTTACTCTTTTTGGGGTTGTTTTTTGATAAAATCTGAAAATACATATTTTTTTACCACTAAAAGTATGCTTATCATGTATACATGTTAGAGTTGGACTACCTTTAGGCTTGACCTATTTATCTAATTTAGATATTATTGTCCCAAATCTATAATAACTATATTTTAAGATGATCTAATTTTTAGCTGAGTTTTAAAACATATTTTTAAATCTTTATATATTTTCAAGTTATCATCTCTATTAAATAACAATATGGTATTATATTAATTGTCAACTAATATTTTATAATTCTCAAATTAATTCCTTAATTTTAGGGGATGGGGAATCTTCATTTTATCTAATTGGGGATGGGGATGAGGCATAGACGAAAGGGATAATTTCACTTTTGATACCCAAAGTTTACCACTTTTTCGTTTTGGTACCCAATGTTCCCATTTAATCAATTTTGGTACCCTAAGTTTGAGGACATTAGTCACTTTCACTACATACCGTTATTTTTCCATCCAAAACTAACGGCTAACCTGTTTCTTTCGAGTAAAAGTTAGGGATAATTTCACTTTTGATACCCAAAATTTACCACATTTTCTATTTTGGTACCCAAAATTATTTAAAATATTTTAAATTCTAAACTAAAAAAACTCAATATTATTTCCAAAAAGATATTTTAAAAAATAAATGATGTTTTAAAAATCTAAAATATTGTTTAAAGAACTAAAAGTTGTGTCAAAAATCTGACAACTACTTAAAAAATGAATTCAATATAAAATTAAAAATCTGGAAATTTTCTAAAATTCTGAAAAATGGATTAAAAACTGTAAACTATAAGATTTTGAAAAAATTAACCAAAAATTTGATTGACTTAAAAAATCCAAAAAGGGTAAAAACATTGATTTTTTTAAAAAACTAAAAAACTATTTAAAAAATATAAAAATTAACGAAAATATTGAAATTTGTTTTGAAAAATAAAAAAATATTTAAAAATCTTAAAATTATCCCATAATTGGGATATTTAAATCTGATAATTTTTAAAAAAATTCCAGAATTTTTTAAAACATATTTCGAAGTTTTAAAAAGTGTTTTGATTTTTTTTTATTTAGGACTCCATAAAACTCCAAAATCAAATTAAAAGAGGTTTTCGATTGCTGGGTGAAGAAAATGGGAAAAAATATGAAACGGAGAGGACGAAGTGGAAGAGAAGAAAAAAAGAAAAATTAATTTTTTTATTTTATTAATATATATATATATAAGGGATAATTTTATTTGATATATAAACGTGACTACTCTTTCAAACTGAATCAATTTTTGAAAATTATAAAAAAAAAAGTCCTATGTATAAAAAAAATCACGTTTATTTTTTATACCCAAAATTTACCATCTTTTCGCTTTTGATACCCAAAATTTACCATCTTTTCGCTTTTGGTACCCAAAAGGTTTTTTATTCTTCATTTTTACTAATTTTAACCAGAAGCTTCCACCTGCTACAACAGAACCGTTTGTTTTGGATGGCAAATTAACGGATTGTAGTAAAATTGATCAAATGAAAAAATATTGGGTACCAAAATTAATTAAGTGGGAATATTGGGTACCAAAAGCGAAAAGCGGTAAATGTTCGCCTTATTTTTAACTTCACCGCAAGTGTACGGTGTAGTTTATAGAATAGGGTAAGCAAGGTCGTATCCACGGAGACTAATAAATTTATGCGCTAAGTATTGAACTAAGATAGTCTTATTTTTATTTAGGCGATCGTAATTTGATGATTGTTGTATTGAGATTAAGACAATTTAAATCACTAAAACACAAGATTAAGATAATACAAATGATAGAAGTATCAAGATAATGAAATGGATTTCGAGTTAAGGTTTCGATTAATAATCCTCTTGTTATCCGGTTTAATCAAGCCATGTTATTATCAATATTCCTATAAGACGATCACAAAGCTATTTTATCATCCCTCTCGAGATGCATATAAAACGTAGATTGAAATACTTATGCTAGCATCTCTACTCAACATGAAGCATTCAACTCTCAAAAGTTTAAAAGATCAAATATCCTCACAAATATTTACAAACCTCTCGATTCATGCAAATATTTGTGTCGAGTATTCAAGATCTAATATTGAAACTCATCTCTCGAATTATGAATCAATATATCAAACAAGTTAAATCATTGATCAAGTGATAAAACAAGAATAAGCTCAAAATACTCAAATAGGCTTCAAGATAATAACTTCAACTAAGATTAAAACATCCAACAAGAGTTCATTAATCTACTTCCAAAACCCGGAAATCTCAAGAGTTTAGCTACACATGATTTCTAAACAACTCATAAACAAAGTGTTCAAAGCCATTACAAATGAAAATGAAGGATTGAAACTAAAAGAGAAGCAAGAAAAACTTAGGAACATCGACAATCTCTCGATATATCTACGTTCTTCAAGCTCCGATGCAACCCGATTGTCTCCTTGATATCTTCTTCCAAGAGTTGACCCTTGTCTTGTGTTGTAGATCCCAAAAATGCCGAGAATATCCTTGTGTGCGCCCTCCAAAAGCCTTTTTATACCCACCTTCAAGTTTAGGGCATATTCTTTGTAGATTATGGGATTCAGCAGACGCATGGGTGGTGTGTCGGAGCACGGGCTACCCGTGTGCCACCCTGTTGAAATAATCCAAGTCTCTGTAGAGCGCACGAGTGGTGCGTCGGAGCACGGGCTACCCGTGCGCCATCCCGGTGAAATCATCCCTTCTGCAGCGTAGCGCACGGGTGGTGCGTAGGAGCGCGGGCTACCCGTGCGCTATCACGAAGGCTCAAAGTTTCTTTATTCGGGGGTGCACGGGTGGTGCCCGAGGCACGCCCAACCCGTGTGCCCCCATCTTTTCCTTAGACGCTCAACTTTCGCTCTTTTTGGCTTCACTTTTCGTATACTCGTTCAATTCTCCGTGTTTCCACTTTGCTATCCTCGTATTCGTATTCAATTTGCTTCAAATATCATGAAATTCCTACAAAATAAGCAAAGTGTAATATCTTTTCCACAAGGAGTGAATATGTAACATTTAACGCAGTATGTGCATGTTTACCCATCATTATAGCCAAATACGCTTCAAAATACATGCAAAACTCACACCTATCAAAATCCCCAAACTTAAACTGTTGATCGTCCCGATCAACAATGTTTAGAACACGATAAGGCACAACGGGAGATAAGAATAACAGCGCACACGGAGAGAACCCACAAGAAGATCCATATTGTTCGTCATGAATGTTGAGCACAACCCAATCAAGCCTCAAATATCCGATCAAAGAACACGCCTCAAGTAAAACAAAGTGAAATGCTCAAATTCCAACTCTCAAAGTTAAGTGTATACTCTCATCTCACGAGGATATATGACGTGTTTATGCTCAAATCAATTCGATGTCGCAAAATTACCATAGGCTTGCAATTCGTCTCATATCTCCGCCACTAGAGTGTATGCAATTTGTGAATCAAAAAGGACTTTCCCATTTGGTTGTAATGAAGGCTCTTTGGTTTGGGTAGGAAATTTTGGATAAAGTGACTCAAACTCGAGTATATAGACCGATGAGCATATCAATCATTTTCATTACAATCCCATATGCTACTCCAATCATCCCTCATTTTTATCAACTTTATTTATCTCCATTTCCTTTCTTTCTTTTGAGAATCGCCTCAAATCACAATCCTTCGCCCCCAAGTTTATCAACTTTTCATTTTTTTCATTTGTGCATTTTCAACACTTCTTTTTCAACTTCTTTCCTTCCTCTTTTTGTTCCATTTAACCAAATATGCCCATTTATCCTACTCCTTCAACTCCATTTATTCCCTTTACTCTACGTTATACACTCGAGTTTAGGGTGATGGATCTATCAAGTTCAAAGCTTAAATCTTGTGGTTATCAAAAAAAAATATGCAATAGGCTCAACTTGGCTAACAAGGAATTTCATCATTTGTAGGAAAGCAAAAAGGCTTGAAAGGCTAACAAAGATGGCCTTTTATCACATTCACAATCGCATACAACATGTGGCTTTGACAGATACCCAAGCAAGTTCTAGAATTCGACAACACGAATGATACCCTCAATCAACAACAAGACGCACAAGATATAAGCGGAAAGGCTCAAAGCTCACAGCTTGTCAAAATGTAATTCAAAGCATCACACCAAGTTTTCATATTAACATGCTCAATGTCATCTATTCAAGGCTCAATCAACTCATACTCGTCATCCAATTCCAACAATATGAATTTTCAATCAACACACAAACAACAAGTTGCAACATGCCCGGTCAACTCACTCTCTAACCACTACGAAATGCAATAGACGTGCTAAAGCCATAAACGTGCTCTGATGCAATGCTACCTAGAATGCTCTAATGTAACTATATGAAAACACAAAATGCATGATTTTTTTTTGTATCCACACTTTTCATATATTAAAATACTATCTCTCCCCCCAAACTTGAATGAAATTATAGTGTCCTAAGGGGAAAAATAGAATTTCAATAACGAAAAGTGGGGATATACCTAAATCACTGTGGTGGCGGCGGTGGGAAGTGGCCTTGGGAAATATGCCACATTTGTAACTGTTGGAGCACTTGCCACGTCTCCTCGGAACGCCGATCATAGCGCTCGCTGAACGCGAGAAAATCAGCCCGATGTTGCCTCAAATCCTCCCCTTGTTGCCTCAACTCCTCTCCTTGCCGACGCAAGTCCTCCCCAAACGCATATAACATGTCGTGAAAATCGAGTGCCGCGTTGGGGCCCTCCACTATGAGAAGTCACGAGAGACGATCCCCGCTTTGAGAACATCGTGGGTAATCGCCTCCGTGTGAGGACTCGGGTATATCATATCCAATTTGGGGGTGATGAGGTTCCACCCGCATTTCTCTTCCATGTATCTCATCCTCCTCCGCTACCAAATCTTCCTCATCCCGGGAAGCCTTCAACTCTGCGCTTCTTCCTTGCATCTATGGCCTCCGTAATTCGGTTATGTGCGTCGAGTTCATTAGGAAGTTGGTGGTGTCCGCCAATGTATCGACTGTGGTGTATGGTGGGTTAGGCAACGGAAATCAAAGACCTCTTCTTAGAAGTACCAATGTGTTGTCTTCGTTTACTATGAACTTCATGTGGTGCAACGATGCCAAATTAACCCGAGTGCTTTGCCGGAACAGGCTCCAAGCCTCGGAAATCAACGTTGAAATGTGGGGCAATAGGGGTAATGAGGCCCCTATAGAAATCGTACCCCTTCTTCCCGCCTAGCTAACTAAGCTCGATTTGCTCTGCGAAATTGACGGCCGTGTTGTAGGGGGTATTTGTGAGCATACACCATAGTAGATACTGACTCCTTAGTAGTCATCTCTCCAATATTTTCTCGGGCGAACACGGAGGATGCGATTCTGCGTTGTATGTACCGGAAAATTGGATTCCGGATCCAAAAGCTTTGGCGGTCCGTGCGGCATACAACATAGGCCCCGTTTGTGGTGTTTCCACAAGCATTCTCCAAAAGTCATATTGATCATAATTGGTGTTAAGTTGGTATTTTACCAACTTATTTGAGTATTTTAGATTAGAATTTGGTTTTATTTTGGGTGTTTTTAGAGTCTTTATAGTCCAATTTATTTCAAATAGTGTCAATGAAGAGTCACTACTGATTTGGTAGCCGAGAAATCAAGAAAGCGATGAAAAACGGCGCGAAGAAAGAAGAAATCGCGTTTGAAAAAGAAAAAATCGCACTTTGACCCAGGGACGGGCGGGGCCGCAGCTTCGCCCCGGGCGCTACAACGCCCGTGACAGTGTGTGCAAGTTTGGAGCGAGCATGTGGCGCGCTGCAGCTTAACGCCCGGCTATTCTGCCTTGGCGGAAAAAATTTACATTGTGGGTGGCTGCTGGCCCCGGCGATCAATTGTATCTCTGGAAGTTTTGGGCGCCCAGCTGGCCATGCCCGGCGCCATTGGCCAGGCGGAATTTCCTAGGCTTACCTACTCCCTTTCTTGGATTTTTGTGGCATATAAATACTAGCTTTGGGGCTTGAAATTGGGGATCTTGGAACCCTTGGGAAGAGAATAAAAACAAAATACAAGACAAAGAAGAAGGATTTAGGCATCTTGAGAAGAATTTGGAGAAGAAGATTGGAAGCTTCTATCATCTAGAAATAGAGAAGATCCCTCTACTCTTGTTCTTATTTTGTTGCTTTCTTCATATCTTGTAAGATGTATTATTGTATTTTCATGGATTCATTTTCTTTAATCATGAGCTAAACTCTATAATTCTAGAGGAATGATGTAATCTATGTTTGAACTTATGTTTTGAGATTGTGGTTTGTCAATCTAGATCTATCAATTTATTTGTGCTATTTGGATCTATTGCTTCTAAATTACTTGATCAATAATTTAGATTGTTTGGTGTATTTGATTTGACACTTGAGAAAGGTAATTGAATACATGACCTTGGAATAGCATAACCTAGGATTTAATAGAATTGAGAGATTTGTGAATCCTTTGAAGTCATTTATTCAAGATTCATAGCTTTTATTGAGATTTTAATTGGTGATTTTTATAGAGATATTGATTTCCCAATTGAATCTAAAATCATTTGGCACTTGAGAGGGGAATGATTATCGTAGAAATCTTGACTTATAAATTGGTAATTTATGATTGATAAGCCATATTGACAACATAAGGGATAACTAGATTCATCATACCTCTAGAATTCATTTAATCATTTGGATAAACTCATTAATATTTTCATATTCTTGATTTATTTTTAGTATTTTTAGTATAATCAACTCCATCATATATTGAATTTCTAAATAAAGTTAGACTACTATGTTAGGAATTTTATTGTTTAGATTTTGATGAATGCCATGTAAAACTTAGAATAGAAAGTTGGCACCCCATTCTTGTTTTAAAATGCATTGTAATAAATAGAGTGGCCAAGCCGAGTTAAGTCACTACGCCTAACATGCAAGAAGACAACTAAAGACTTGAAGGAAGACTACTGCTGAGACAAGTATGGCAAAGAAGAGAGAGAGAGGGAACTCTCTTCGAGAAGCGGTGAGATGCGGTGAGTGGAGCATCGGTCAAGTCAACTCAAGAAAAGCCAAGTCTCAAGTTGAAGTGACAAGAGTCATCCAATGATTGGAAGCTGACTCTAAGTCACCTGGGGAAAGCAAAGAAATGCGGTCAAGTCGAGATAAGCGTAAAAGAACCGTTGCCGCGAAATCAAGAGATTTACTTAAACAAGTAATATCTCCATACCACCTTTCTCGGAGTGCTCGGTCCCAGAAGTGTGCAAAAGGAATGAACCAATGGGAAGCACCACACCGTGTCGAGTGCGAAAAGGTGAAAGAATAATTCATACGAGGAAATGGCAATTCCAAGAACGCAAGCCAACGATCGCAAGGTGACTTTCAAAAATAAGCATATCTCTTCAACGGGCAAATTTTTGAAAGTTCACTATAAAAGGCCGAGGAGTTTGTTTGAGATAAAAATATGACACACACGTGAGATAAACAAGCATATTAGAAAAATCGAAACATTCTCAATCCTCAAGCCTGCATTACGAAGTACTTCAATCCAACACTCACCGTGAAGGAAAGAGAACTTCAATCGTTGAAGAGGAAACTTTTGAAAACAAGGGGTCTACATTCCAGGAAGGATTGTAGAAAGGTTCAAGGTTGAACCAAGTCTTAAGCTTTTGGAGGGCTTCGTGATCAAATCCAAAGAGCTTGAGCAAGTGAGTCAGTAGTAACAAGCGCACCGCCTGTGAAGAAAGGCCGAGTCGTCGAGAAGCCACCGAGTGATCAAGGCGTCTCGGATCGAGTCCCTAAGGATCAAGTCGGTTGTTGTGATCAAGACTTGTATCCGGACTGCTACCACTTTGTAAACTGATCATTACTTAGTGGATTCCTCCGGGAGTTGGAGAAGAGAGGAGTAGAAGAATTACCCCATCTTCGAACCTCTATAAAAACTTCACTGTGTCATTTACATTTAAAGATTTAAATTCCTGCACTTTTAACTCGCTTATATCTGGCGATAAATTTGCTATCCATTTGATAATTTATAAGTACTAAATCAAGCTCTAAAATCTTGCTTAATCAAACTTAAGGGTGTTAAGTCTTCCTGAAAATAAAACCACAAATGAGTTAAATTATAGCCAACAAATGAGTTACTCCATCAACGGCTCGAAATTTGATGCATTGAGAGATTAACTCTCTTGAGTGACTAATTCGATTGTCCATCAAGGACACAAACAGTGTGTAGAATCAACTCTGTAGATTTAAAAGGACTAAATCGAAAATTTGGTAAGGTTTATTCAACCCCCTTCTAAACCTTACACTTACACCCCTTGGGACCTACAAGTGGTATCGGAGCGGTTGGTTCATTGAACCCTCCGCACCAGTTCTTGAACTAGATCTCCAAACTTTTCAAAGTCTGCTTTAGTACTTAAACCTTCAAATTTTTTAAAAGTCATTATCATGGAAGCAAATTTGACACGTATCCCTATGTTCACTATCGAAGAATTTGATGATTGGAAAATTCGTATGCGAGCTCATCTATCGGATTACATGATGAGATGTGGATAGTGATAGAAGATGGGCCTCTGCAAATATTAAAGGTGAACACAAGCTGCACGAAGAGTTGCGGTGAAGGAGAAGAAGATGCTCTTCCCACGATCATGGTTGAAAAACCAAGAACCGAGTGGACAAATGATGACAAAAAAAGATACAACCTGGACAATGTAGCCAAGGACATCCTTTACAAAACCTTGGACAAAGCCATGTTCAACAAAGTCAAATCATGCAAAACGGCTAAAGAAATGCAGGACAAGTGACATTAATTTGTGAAGGCTCGAGCAAATCAAAGAAAACAAATTATCGGTGGGTCATGAATTTGAGAACTTCAAAATGATCTCGGGAGAAAATGCGGATCAACTAGATGCTCGGTTTCTGAAATCACAAATGAGTCATCTACACTTGGAAAGGAATATACACGAAGAAATGTGTATGAAGATCCTAAAAAGTCTTCGGTGAATGGGAAATGAAGGTCATGACACCGAGACATTCCATGGACCTATCAAAGACATCCAACCATGAACTATTCTCGGACCTCAAAGCCTACGAGTTTGAGTGAGAAGGAAAGACCAAGAAGAGACAATTTGTACCCAAAACAAATTTTCTCTAATTGTTAAAGATGGGAAGAGAGGCGAGGTCAAAGAAGTCATTGACCCGGAAGAAATAGCCCGATGGTTAAAAGATTTAACAAGTTCTTTAACAAGAACTACAAGAGAGGAAAGGGTGGATCTTCCGAGAAGACACTCGGCTCCCTCCAAATCAAGGGAAGATAGGCCAACCAAGAGAACAGATCATCAAAAAGTTGAGTATCAAAGTGACAAACTCAAGAATGGAAAGAGTGATCAAAAGGTCAATATCTATGTTGGAACTATAGACAACCAGTCACTATGCCATTGATTTGCTCATATCCTGTAGTCAACAAGTACATGGATGAAGAAGAAAGAAAGGTCTTGAGAGAAAGAAGACAAGAAAAGAAAAAGGCAATGATGGTCTGAGAGATCACGAGACAAATGACCAAGTCAAGAGGACAGTGATTCGAGAGAGCGTTGAAGCCGACTACTCAAGTGACTCGAAGAAGAAGCCTTGATCCGCTTGATGGCCAAAGAACAAGATCAAGAAGATGAGGTACAATCTAACTCAACAAACTCGGACACTAGTGATAGTGGTGTGACACACACACTTCATCACCCACTGATCTTTATGATTCATTAGGCAAAATGATGAAAGATTTTGAACACATTAAATCCTCACACACACTATTGAATGAGGAAAACAGACTACTCAAAAGTCAAAACTCAAAGTGACTAAGGAGCCGAGTACTCTAAGTCAAATAGGTGATGAGAATGAAAGTTTAAAAAATTTGAAAATGCTAAATTAGTAGCGAGAAATTGCTTGCTATAGAAAAGAGGAGAATGACCTCAAGAATGTTATTGCCTCATTCACTAAGGCATCTAAATCATTGGATGATCTTATCATGAGTCAAAGAGAATGTGGAGACAAGACAGGCTTAGGATTTAATTCCTCGTGCTATGTCAAACCTCAAAAGTAATTTTGGAAAAAGGATCTTCAAGTCATGAAGAGTCCGAAAAATCCAAAACTCTAAATGTTGCACACACATTCACTCCAAAGCACAATAACAAGCAAACGGCCTTGGTTACAAAGGAAAAGGAAAACGACCCGAGTTGAGTGTCTTTGAAAGGACAGTGAGAAGAGATTCACCGAGTCCTCAAAAACTCCAAACAAAAAATACTCTGTAAAGAAAAAGCGAGCTACCAAAAACCCCGGAAAATCCATAGAAGAAATATACATGATGGGAATGGTAGAAAATATCCAAGCCAAGCCGATTGGAATAATGTGAACTATCAAAGATAGACTTATGGAATATAAGCCCAAATGGCAAAGGCCTAGAACTCGGCAAAGGCCATTCCAAAAGCATAAGAGCTTTTATCGGCACACATATGCACCTAGGCACTACACTCAAAAACACCACAATTACCCAAAGAAGGCAATTGCTAAAATACATATGCAGCATACGAGATAAAAGAGGCAATTTGTATGAACCTAGAATCCCCAAGCAATTTGCCAGGATTGATTATGATTATGGCACGATAGATGGCAACCCCTTAGAGTCAAAACATTTGGCTATAGGTTGGTTGGATCATCTTACAATTCTAACCCCTCGGACCCCCAGACAAGTATGGGTACCTAAAACTTAATTTCCTTGATTGCGGGTTCAAGGAATGTGAGTGCCAAGGAACCTGGTACATGGATAGTGGTCATTCCCGGACATATGACAGAAATAAGAGAAATCTGTCAAAATTCAAGGAAGTCAAAGGAGCAAAAGTCATATTTGGAGGAAATGAAGCTCCTGGTGAAATAAGAGGCATTGGATCCATCAAGAGGAATGGATTAGAAATCACAGATGTTGCATATGTTGAAGGACTCAACTTCAACTTCATCGAGTATCGATCGGCTCTGTGACAAGGGATACAATGTTGGATTCAATATGGGTATATGCCAAATCAAAGATATTGAATCAAATGAAGTGGTCTTTGCAAAGGATGTAGACGAAAAAAATATGTATGTAGTGGATTGGTCAACTGCAACACCCAACACTTGTCTACTAGCAAAAGCACAAATTTGAATCAAGTTGGTCGTGGCACAAAAAGCGAGTCACCCGAATTTCAAAACACTTAACAAGTCGGCAAGAAGTCATCTTGTAGAAGGACTTCCGGACTCGATATCAAGAAGGAGAGTATATGTGATGCATGTCGGAAGGAAAGCAAATCAAATCGTCATTCAAAGAAAAGACATGCCCATCCTCAACAAGAATATTACATCTCGCTTCATATGGATCTATTTGGCCCAAAGAACCAAACAAATAAGTGGAAAGAAATACACCTTGGTGGTAGTAGATGACTACTCAAGATATACATGGACAATATTCATGTGCAAGAAGAAAGAAACTCTACAAAAACTACCACAAAATGATGAAGAGGATTCAAAATGAGAAGAGTCAAACCATTATCAAAATAAGATCGGATAGAGGAACCGAGTTTGTCAATGGAATAATAACTTCGATATTGTATTGAGAATGGTATTGGTCATGAACTATCGGCAGAAAGGACTCCACAAACAGAATGGAGTTGCGAGAAAGAAGGAACAGCAACCCTCAAAGTAGCGGCAAGAACCATGTTAGTCAAGCAGGATTACCAAAAAGATTTTGGGTCAAGCAATCAACACAAATTGCTACACCCAAAACAGATGTATGATAAATAGACAATGACAAAGACTCCTATGAGATCCGGATCGGAAGAAAACCAAGTGTTGCATATTTGAAATATTTGGATGTAAATGCTTCATCCACAACAATGGCAAAGACAACCTAAAGGCTTTTGATGCTAAAGCTGATGAAGGTATCTTCTTAGGATACTCAACAAAAAAGCCTCTGAATACTCAACAAAAGAACTATGGTTACAGAGGAATCCATTCATGTAGTATTCGATGAGCCAAATGTAAATGGAGAAGACATTGAAGAGTCAGTCGGTGATAAAATTTGAATCATCCAACCATACTGAAAGAGTCCCTATCTTTGGTGAGCCGGAATCATCAATTCGAGGAAGAAGATGAGATAGTCAATCTCAAAAACAATGGGAAAATTTGCGGCTAAGTGATAACGAAAGAGTGACCACACCAACACAACCAAGTCGATCAATCCGGCTAACTTACTCCAACCTCGATGTAAGATGGCCGAGAGACCATGCACGAACTTTGTCATTGGAGATATAAGAGAAGGTGTCAAAACAAGATCGAACTCAACCGAGAAGCCATGTTCACATGCTTCATCTCGCAAAATAGAGCCCAAAGATGTGTCACAAGCATTGGGCGACACACATTGGATTCAAGCTATGCAAGAAAGAGTCAATCGAGTTTGAGAGAAATAAAGTATGAGAATTAGTGCAAAGACCCATACATCAAAATGTTATTGGAACCAAATGGGTGTTCGAAATAAGATGAACGAGGAAGGTTACGTGGTAAGAAACAAAGCAAGACTAGTAGCCAAAGGATATTGCCAAGAAGAAGGGATAGATTTTGATGAAACATTTGCCCCGTAGCACGATTGGAAGCTATAAGGATGTTTCTTGCCTATGACTCACAAGAATTTCATTGTATATCGATGGATGTAAAAAGTGCATTCCTAAATGGTTTATTGGAAGAAGAAGTGTATGTTGAACAAACTCCGGGATTTGAGCGGAAGACTCTTGGAGACAAGGTATACAAACTCAAGAAAGCCTTGTATGGATTGAAACAGGCACCCGAGCATGGTATGATACCCTGTCACAATACCTAATCGAAAATGGTTTCACAAAAGGAAAAGTAGATAGAACACTTTTCGAGAATTCAAGACAAGAAGAGTATCTTGCTTGTTCAAATATATGTGGATGACATTATTTTTGGATCCACTAACAAAGAGTCATGTGAAAAATTTTCAAACCTCATGCAAAGTAAATTTGAAATGAGCATGATGGGAGAGTCGACATTCTTCCTTGGACTCCAAGTGAAACAAATTGAAGGATGGAACCTTCATAAGTCAAACAAAATACACCGGAGATTTAATGAAGAAGTTTGGTATGGAGGAGAAGTCTTACAGAAAAATACCAATGAACACATCACCAAAATGGACATGGATGCGGATGGCAAGATCAGATCAAACAAGATATCTGAGCACTTATTGGATCACCGCTCTATCTCACAAAGAAGCGGGCGGACATCACCTTTCTTTGTAGGTGTATGTGCAAGATTTCAATCTGCTCCAAAAGAGAGCCATATGACAAAGACTAAGAGAATATTGAGATACTTGAAAGGAAGCCAAGAAGTAGGCCTATGGTATCCAAAGGAAGGTGGATTCAAGCTAATTGGCTATTGATTAAACTATCTTTGGATGCGAGTGGACGGGAAGAGCACTTCGGCACATGTCAAATGCTAGAAACAGACTAATTTCTGGTTTAGCAAAAAAGCAAAACTCAATAGCCACCTCTACAACAGAGAATACATAGGCTGCGGCAAGGCAGTGCCAAGTCCTATGGATGAGACAAAGAAATGAGAGACTATGAAGTTGAGGAAAAGAAATTCCAATCATGTGTGATAACACAAGTGCAATTGCAATCACTCAAAATCTGTGTTGCATTCAAGAACAAAGCATATTGATGTCGGATATCACTTCATAAGAGATCATGTTGAAAAGAAGGACATCATCCTGGAATATATCTCAACCGATAAACAACTAGTCGACATCTTCACAAAACCATTATGTGAGTCAAGATTTGAAGAACTCAAGCATGAGTTGGGGCTAATCGAGTGAGTGACACTCGACAAATCAAAGAAGAGAATTAGAACAGAAAATGAGTGAAAAAGAGTCGAAAATGCAAATCATTGAAAATCACCATGACGGAAAGACAACTGACTACACCAAGTCACCGATAAATTTGTCACTAAGAAAGAATCATGAGGAGTAGAGTTAAATCGGCTAAGGGATAAGTGAATAACTTATGAGCAAAGTGACAAAAACGCAAATCATTTTGACTAAGCGGGAATGTTTTAAGGAATACGTCGGATAATGATGATGTGTACGCACAAAAGCGCACACCAAGCTTATGATTGGATATAAATGTTTGCCGCATTAAATACGAGACATGAAATGCTCAATAGGCGCACGAAATCCAAGCCGTTGATTTCGATCACGATTCAAAACCACCCGCACGCCCTTTCATAAACCATATTTAAACCATTTTCGTCCATTTCTCTCTCACACTTCTAAAAACTGTTCATCTCTTTCTCTCAAAAGCAAAGCGAAATACTCTCGAAACCCTATCGATCTTCAAATCATTTTCTCGAGTTTTTCCTTGAAATAATCCCGAGAAATGGCACCAACTTATGACTTTACCAAGTTAGGAAAGCAAATCCACACCGTTCGACGGTGGATTTTGACTGAATGGTGAAGTAGGGTCCGACGACACCTTGGTGAAGAAAATCGCTGAGAAGTTGGAAACGTCCAGGACTAAAATCGTTTCTAACGTTAGAATATCCGATG
This sequence comes from Rehmannia glutinosa, assembly GCA_016081115.2. NCBI lineage: Eukaryota > Viridiplantae > Streptophyta > Magnoliopsida > Lamiales > Orobanchaceae > Rehmannia > Rehmannia glutinosa. The sequence continues at coordinate 40,336 of JABTTQ020000449.1, read as the reverse complement.
ACCTATGTGGAGGAGGTCGCACAATTCTACGTGAATGCCGAGATTCACGATGAAGGAATCAAGTCATCTGTTCACGGAAGCGGTGACTATCACCGCCAGGATTTGGTGAACATTGCTCACTACCGCCAGAAGGAGCATCGAGATTAAAGAAACGATGTAAACTTGGTGACGCATGGAAAGAAATAGCCAAGTCCGACTTTCTTTGATAAAATAATATACACAAAGAAACAAGAGATCACAAGGAGGATTATCACAAGTTGTTGGACATAGTTGCCAAATGTATCGACATCAAATTTGGCGACTTTGACCAATCTGTCAAAGGCAAAGCTGATTGTAATGGCTGCAATAATCGAAGAAAAGAAGATAAATCAAATGAGTTCGCTTCACAAGCGAGACTCTGCGGAACGCTGGGAACAAGTCCTTCAAAGAAGATGGTTCATTTGGAGGATCCCTAGGATATGGCCTGTGATTGGCCGCTATTGGAGGTGAAAGAGTCCCTCTTAGACATGGGAAGGCATTCCATGTTAACAAGAGGATGTTCGAGCAAACCTCTCTCGCGCACGAAGAGAGCTTACGCCAAGAGAGGGCGACACGATGAGGGGGAATCGGTCACCGACCAAGATACAAATGTTTCCTCTCCACCAAGAAGAAAAGCCCTGCCCGGCAAAGAAAGAAAACCAAACATGCTCCTGCCCTGCAGCGAGTCACTCCGCCCAAGCCGTGTCTCCTCCCGCTGCAGCAGCGATCGAGAAGGACTCACAAATACCTTCTCCGATCGTCAAGAAGAGGAGAACGAGAAGCCACGACGGCCCTGGTCCTCGAAAAAGACACCAAGACCGCCCCGGCCGCCCAAGACTCGTAGGACAACATCTCTCGAACCGAAATTCCCCGGTACAAACTAGGAGACGAAGAAGAATCGTCAAGCGATCCGAATCGAGAAACCACCAGTCGATTTACTCACTCGGCTAGCACAAATACGGAGACTCACGGAGAAGAGAGTCTCCGGATGTAGTTGATGAAACAACCAAGTCTGTGAAGCGTCAGTGAGAGGCAACCCGAGACACACACAGAGGTAGCTCACATAAGCACAAGAAGAAGAACTCCGCCAGAAATGCGGATAGTGATGTAATGATCCTATCTCCACCTTACCCGACATCCAAAATCGTCTGCGTGAGTGGAGGAAATGGAAGTTAAGTAAGTCGAGGGAACAGTTCCAACGGCCGAGTTCATAGAAGAAGAAGAGAATCGCTAAATTTCCTCGACTAACCATCGCTGTGCTCCCAAAGACTTGATGAAGACAAGCTGCTTAGACATCCTGCAGATTTACAAGGAAAAGGAGAGAGAAAAGCAAGGCGAGGAAGGCGAGAACGTGAGAAGGCAAGCATCCGCCTATCTCCGGCACCCACGAACACACACATCCTCTCCTTGATGTCTTCTCGGACAGTGATGAGGATCCGAGAGAATCTCGCCCCACGTAAGAGTTGCAAATGCAGCAAGCATTGCACGAATCAAGAATCCTTCACGAGCAAAGACTAATGGAGGGACCAGGAGAGTCATCGAACACAAATGAAATCGATCCAATGGGAGTGGTTCAAAGAAATAGCCCGATGTTGCTTTCGCTACCACTTCCCCACTCACTCGAGAAAAAGAAGGCAATAAGGAGATGGCGATAAAATGGGCTAGTGGGGACCCCAATCGAGCCAACCCCTATTGAAGGTGTCTACCACCCTTTGCCCAACTACAACAATCAATCGAAATGGTTTGGGAGTTTGGAGACGAGTGACCCCATTCCAAGTCACTCGGTGGTGCGCCGAGGGGAAACTCCTCCACTGCGGCAAGGTCGGAGGATCTTTGCGGATGACTCCACAACGAATCAAGGAGGCGAAGAAGAGAAATTACAATCACAAGAAGAACAACAAGTTGCCATCAACGAAGCTTAGACGATTGAGACTGTCTCAACCGAGGTGCCAACCGCTCCGAAGGCTAATGACGCCGATGCTGGCGATGCGGTCGAGGCACGAGGAAGGAACAACCCCGGGAGTTAACACTGGGCGATGAAAGTGCAATCCATGGGGTTGAGACTCCAATGGATGCCACTTTGTAGAAGACCCTAAGGCAGTGACATCGCCGAAAGGGAGGACCAAGGCCTCGCAGCGAGAGAGACCGCCGGAGGAAATGAAGGCCCACGGGAGGTTGAGACTTCCGGGGTAAAGAGGCCGAAGTAGAGAACATCCCTCCCGCTATCATTGACCCATCCGAGAAGGAGATCGGCGCACTTCATGATTCCCAGGACAACCCCGATGTCACTTTTTCTCGGATCGAGAAGGCGAAAGAAGAGTCATCCCCATGACAAATCCAAAAGACTCACCGCGGATGTTCCAAGCACGAGCAAGTCGATCCCAAGACTACTCGTCAAACTTTTAACTTTGATGATGAGCCACCATCGAAATCTCATCATCGTCCGATGACGCTCGATAAGGCCGATGACCGATCTTTTGAAATGGAAAAAATCACCGAGACCAACGGTTAAAGTTAAGGCAGTGAGGCTCGACAAGCCGGGTCCACTTCACAACAAGACCCGACTCAACAAAAGACCATCGCGAGCTCCTCAAGCTGCAGCAGATCGATTCCCAAAAGAACCGCCCGCGCACCACTCATCATCGAATGCATCCCGGTTGGCGGTGATGAATCCTTCGTAGAGTCTTTTCCTTTTTCACTGAAATACCGAACTCCACGAAGAGTCGAAACGAACAAGCACGCTATCACGCATCAGCCTCCTCTGTTTTTCACTCAGGCACCATTGTTCCAAAATTTTGATTTTGGATTTGACGTATGGCCATCGGTTTACAAATGAAGAATCGGTGAAGTTCGAAGAAGTGTTCAAGGCACTCTTTGCTTGAGGTTGAACGGATGGAGAGGCATCGAGCCTCTTTGGACATGCGACCGACAACAGAGATGCCAACCTTCACCCGACTTGAGAGGCATCACATCGAGATAAGGGAATGGTGGCAACAAAGAAAAACAATGCGTGTGGAACAGTGAGATACTTGAGAACATTGTTCAACAAGTCAAAAGTGTGGAGAGTGAAAATGCCGATGCAAAACGAAGCCGAGAGAACACATTGAGCATATGCATGAAGCTCACACTTTGCCGAAATCAAGGCTGCTGCGTGAGCAAAATACAAATGATCTACAACGTTTGGAAGAACACATGACAAGAAAATTCAGCCTCCTCATGGGCTGAGATGAAGCGATTTCAAAGAGAATCCAACGCTACTCGACCAATTCCGTCTTTGCATACAACGCAGCAGATTTGAAGCGAACTCAACCATCGAAGACTTCGACTTCATGCTTGCCAAAGATGTTCCACGGGTTCCTCTATCCTTTGATGATGCCAAAAAGGGGAAGAGGAATACCTTAAAGCAAAAAAAAATCTGTTTGAAAAAAGGAAAGGAAGCGGAGAAGGGAAAATCACCGAGGAAATTTTGAAACAAAAGAAAGGAAAATCACTGGGGGAAGGATCAAAAGATGTAACCTTGATGATTGCACAAACCCCTCAACAGGTCCCACACGGTGACATTATAAGCGGAAACTCCCCATGACTTCTGCCATTCCAACACTCTGTATCTATGGTGAAAAGAGAAAAAGCAATTGAAGCGAGGGGATGAAGGAAGTGGAAGGAAGAATGGATGCCAGGGTGATGAACATCTTGAAAGAACATGGAGGCATTCCAAAGAGATTGAGACACCTATGCCATCTCGGATGTCGGGACGAGCCACGATCGATCGATGAATTTAAAACGCTCGAATACGAGGGATACTTTGCAAATATGTCTATGGCTCAAGCTTGGGACTTGTCTTGGGAAAAAGGTCTCACCTTATGTGAAGAAGGACAGCACGTGAGACTTAAACCGATCCTCTGCTGGGTCACTCCGCCGTCACTCAAATTTGGAAAGAAGAAGACCCTAGTATGATACGCCCGCAGGTAGAGGAAGAAGCGATGTGGAGGAAGAAGCTTGGACCTGGCCTCGCCCAAGAATATTGAATACGTAGATCCGGGGAAAGAAATGAGGGATCTCTCAATTTGCTTGACCAAGTGGCAAATTTGAAGGTGGCTAAAACTAACGCCGAGTATGCAAAAAGAATAGAAGAAAAAAACAAGAGACAAACTCAGCTATGGCGGGAGAGACAGGAAAGAATAAGAAGAGATGAAGCTGCCAGGAAGGCATATGAGAAGAAAAAGAAAAGCGGTTGACGACGAGAAAAAGAGAAGAAGAGAAGAAGATCTTGATCAAGATGAAAGAAGGAGACAACGAAGGAGATGAAGTGTTCTTTGTCAACCCTTCATGTATTTTATTATGTAAATACATACAATGTAAGTCTTACGTAATAAAGCTATAAATTCTTTATTTTCAGTGTAGACAAATATGTGCTCTGATACACCTTGTAAACAGTTGTGTAAAAGAACAGAATGATATGATCAATAAACAGATCTATTCTGCGCATACATTCTATGTCAATACACTATCTGTATGTATCTTTCTTTTTGCATTTTTGAATGATTTAAGTTTTGGCATCATCAAAAAGGGGAAATTGTTAGGAATTTTATTGTTTAGATTTTGATGAATGCCATGTAAAACTTAGAATAGAAAGTTGGCACCCCAATTCTTGTTTTAAAATGCATTGTAATAAATAGAGTCGGCCAAGAAGTTAAGTCGGCCCACGCCCTAACATGCAAAAGACAACTAAAGACTTGAAGGAAGACTCCGTTGCGACAAACAGTGAGTATGGCAAAGAAGAGTAGACAGAACTCTCTTTGGAGAAGCTTGGTGAGATGCAAAGAGTGGAGCATCAGTCAAGTCAACTCAAGAAAAGCCAAGTCTCAAGTTGAAGTGACGGAAGAGTCATCCAATGATTGGAAGTGACTCTAAGTCACCTGGGAAAGCAAAGAAATGCGATCAAGTCGAGATAATCGTAAAAGAACCGTTGCGAGAAATCAAGAGATTTACTTAAACAAGTAATATCTCCATACCACCTTTCTCGGAGTGCTCAGTCGAGCGTGCAAAAGGAATGAACCAATGGGAAGCACCACACCGTGTCGAACTCGAAAAGGTGAAAGAACAATTCATACGAGGAAATGGCAATTCCAAGAACTCGCAAGCCAACGACGCAAGGTGACTTTCAAAAATAAGCCCATCTCTTCAACGGGCAAATTTTTGAAAGTTCACTATAAAAGGAGGAGTTTGTTTGAGATAAAAATATGACACACACGTGAGATAAACAAGCATATTAGAAAAATCAAACATTCTCAATCCTCAAGCCTACATTACGAAGTACTTCAATCCAACACTCACCGTGAAGGAAAGAGAACTTCAATCAGTTGAAGAGAAACTTTTGAAAACAAGGGGTCTACATTCCGGAAGGATTGTAGAAAGGTTCAAGGTTGAACCAAGTCTTAAGCTTTTGGAGGGCTTGTGATCAAATCCAAAGAGCTTGAGCAAGTGAGTTGTAGTAACAAGCGCAACGCCTGTGAAGAAAGGCGAGTCGTCGACGAAGCCACCGAGTGATCAAGGCGTCTCGCAGATCGAGTCCCTAAGGATCAAGTCACCGTTGTGATCAAGACTTGTATCCGGACTGCTACCACTTTGTAAACCGATCATTACTTAGTGGATTCCTCCGGGAGTTGGAGAAGAGAGGAGTAGAAGAATTACCCCATCTTCGAACCTCTATAAAAACTTCACCGTGTCATTTACATTTCAAAGATTTAAATTCTGCACTTTTAATCGCTTATATCTCATATAAATTTGCTATCCATTTGATAATTTATAAGTACTAAATCAAGCTCTAAAATCTTGCTTAATCAAACTTAAGGGTGTTAAGTCTTCCAATAAAAATAAAACCACAACTGAGTTAAATTATAGCCAACAATTGAGTTACTCCATCAACAAACTCAATTGAGTCATTTGAGAGATTAACTCTCTTGAGTGACTAATTCGATCATGTCCATCAAGGACACAAACAATTGTGTAGAATCAACTCGTAGATTTAAAAGGACTAAATCGAAAATTTGGTAAGGTTTATTCAACCCCCCTTCTAAACCTTACACTTACACCCCCTTGGGACCTACATACTATATTATAGTACTTAGCAATAATTCGATAATTATTCCTGTGGATTCTACAACCTTACTACTCTATATTAAAACTTGACACGTAGACTTGCGGTTAGAAAAATTTTCTAACAAGTTTTTGGCGCCGTGTCTTGGGGAATAATTCATCTTATTTGCGCTAATATTATTATTTAGTAGTTTTACTTTAATTTAGATTGGTTCTTGTTACAATAGGGTCATTGCCATTTTTGTGTTTTCTTATTGATGCGAAAAAATAAAAGTGCTAATTTAATCTTATTTGATCCAGAAAATTGAAAGAACGCTTTGAAAGATTAGAGCCGCACAAAGAATCGAATTCACAAAAATGGCGTAAATCGGTGATGATGAAGAACGCATACTTATTGTTGCACCACCGAAAAGGGCCATTCGGGACTATTTTCGACCAACCACGAATCAAAACTATTCGGGCATTGTTCGCCAACCTATCAATGCGAATAATTTTGAATTAAAACCGCCCTAATAAACATGGTGCAACAAAATCAGTTTGGGGTAGTCCGTAGATGACCGAATGCTCATTTGCTATTTGTCTCGAGATATGTGACACTATCAAAATGAATGGGGTCCCGATGAAGCTATTCGGTTGAGGTTATTTCCGTTTTCACTTCGTGATAAAGCTAGACAGTGGCTTCAAACCTTCCCACGCGTGGAAGTATCACTAGTTGGAATGATCTCATCTTTGAAAAATTCATGGAAAAATTCTTTCCACCTAGCAAGACACTTCAACCGAAAAGTGAGATTGCTCAATTTCATCAACTCGACTTTGAGCCACTCTACGAAGCTTGGGAGCGATTCAAAGAATTATTGAGGAGGTGTCCACAACACGGGTATGCAGATTGGCAAAAGTTCAAGATTTCTACAATGGTATGAATGGGCATTCGAGAACTATTATAGATCTTTGCGGCAATGGAGGTACATTGATGGCTAAAACTCCAAGTGAGGCCATGCTTTTACTAGAAGAAATGGCTGCCAATAGTTATCAATGGCCTTCTCGAGAGATCTACGCCAAGAAAAGTTGCGGTGTTCTTGAACTTGATACTATGTCCGCATTGGCCTCTCAAATTTCCGCCTTGTCAAAGAAAATTGCTACACTAAATTCGGGTGGAAAACAACAACTAGAGGCGATCATGGAGATTAGTCAAGAAATTGTGAATCCCGATATGGAGCAAGCGAATTATGTGAAGAATCGGGGTTTCAACAATCGAGGAATCAATTGCCGACGCATTATCATCCGGGACTTCACAATCATGAAAATTTCTCGTATAGTAATACGAGAAATGTGTTGCAACCACCTCCGGGATATCGAGAATCAAGCAAGTGCAGTACACATGTGGGAGAACAAAAGCCATCTTTGGAGGAATTACTTAGTTCATTCCTTGTAGAATCAAGAGCAAGGATGAACAAGGCCGATTCTAACATAGAAAATTTGGGTTCAAGGGTTACAACAATTGAAAGTCATCTCAAATCTTTGGGGACACATGTGGGTCAATTGGCCACGACTATTAATTCACAAATGAAAGTTGATACGTTCCCAAGTAACACCAAGGTGAACCCACGAGCATTGCAAAGCCATTAAGTTGAGAAGTGGAACGGAATATGATGAACCAAAGATGCCTACTCACGCCACCAATGAACCGGAAGCAAGCTCAAACCACTCCACAATGAAGAGGGCATTGATAAGCAATCGAAAAAGGCAAAAATGAGGTAAAACCAATTTCCAATTCGATAATGTGTTACCAAATTCTCTTCCTTTTCCACAGAGATTTCGAGAAGAAAAAGTTGGACGCTCAATTTTCCAAGTTTTTGGAAATATTCAAGAAAATTCACATCAACATCCCTTTTGCCAATGCACTTGAGCAAATGCCAAACTATGCAAAATTCATGAAGGATGTGATGTCGAGAAAGAGAAGGTTGGAGGCATACGAGACGGTCAATCTCACGAAGAGTGTAGCGCCATTTTGCAAAGAAAGCTACCACAAAATTAAGAGATCCGGGAGTTTCACTATCCCTTGCACTATTGGTGATTCTTATTTTAATAAAGCTCTTTGTGATTTAGGTGCTAGTATTAATCTTATGCCGTTATCATTTTTCGAAACTTGGCTTTGGAGAAATAACGCCATCCACCATCACATTGCAATTAGCCGATAGATCACTCACCTACCCAAGAGAGTGATTGAAGATGTGTTGATCAAAGTGGATAAATTCATATTTCCTAGACTTTGTGGTGTTGGATATGGAAGAAGATCATGAAATGCCATTGATTCTTGGAAGATATTTTCTAGCAACGGGACGAGCTCTAATTGACGTGCAACGAGGAGAGTTAACATTACGGGTAAATGATGATGAGGTACTATTTAACATTTATAAAGCAATGAAATTTCAAGAAGAACCTCACACATGTCATTTTATTGATACGATCGAACAATGTGATCAAACGGAAGTTATAAAACAAGATTTAAAAGATCCGTTAGAACATTGTTTGATTAATTCAATAATGAAATGTGATGAGGAAGATAATGATGATATTGACTTGCTTGAGTTTATTCTTTCCTTTGAGGCTAAAGAAATTGTAAAAGAAAAACAAAAGGAAGCATTAGAAAATGCCAATATTGAAAATATTCCGAAAGGTACTTTAGAACTAAAGCAACTTCCTAACATCTTCAATATGCATTTTTGGGAAAAGATAAAACTTACCCGGTAATTGTTTCTGCTTCATTATCTTCATCCGAATTAGATAAGTTGTTGCGTGTGCTTCGTGAACATAAGTCGGCTTTGGGTTGGTATATTTCTGATTTGAAAGGTATAAGTCCTTCCATTGTAATGCACAAAATTTTAATGAAAGAATCTTATAAACCATCTATTGAGCATCAAAGACGACTTAATCCCGCAATGAAAGAAGTTGTGAGAAATGAGGTTTTAAAGTGGCTAAAGCGCAGTATTATTTATGCCATTTCGATAGTTCACGGGTGAGTCCTAGAGTTGTTCCTAAAAGGAGGTATGACGAGTTGTGAAAAAGATAACAATGAATAATTTCTACACGAATCACACATGATGGCGAGTATGTATTGATTATAGGAAATTGAATAAAGCTACTCGTAAGGATCATTTTCCCCTCCCCTTTATTGATCAAATGTTGGACAGGTTGGCAGGTTACGAATACTATTGTTTTCTTGATGGCTATTCAGGGTACAATCAAATCGCCATTGCCCCTGAGGATCAAGAAAAGACCATTTTTACATGTCCATATGGTACTTTTGCATTTCGCAGGATGCCATTTGGATTATGTAATGCACCTGCTACTTTTCAGAGGTGTATGATGGCGATTTTTCATGGTATGGTTGAGGAAATCATGGAGATTTTTATGGACGATTTTTCTGTTTTTGGTACTTCTTTTGACCATTGTTTGCATAACTTATCTCCTGGTTTTGCAACGTTGTGAGAAACTAATCTTGTACTTAATTGGGAAAAATGTCACTTTATGGTCAAAGAAGGGATTGTACTTGGGCATCGTATTTTCTTGTACAGGTTTGGAAGTTGACAGGCGAAAGTTGTGGCTATTGAAAAGCTACCCCCACCTTCAAATGTGAAAGGCATAAGAAGCTTTTTAGGGCATGCGAGGATTTTATAGGAGATTTATAAAAGATTTTTCAAAAATTGTTAAACCACTTTGTAATCTCCTTGAAAAAGATGCTATCTTTTGCTTTGATGAGTCGTGTTTTGCGAGCATTTGAGCAGATAAAAAAGCACTTGTTTCGGCTCCAATTATGATAGTGCTGGATTGGACTCAACCATTTGAGCTTATGTGCGATGCAAGTGATTATGCGATTGGTGCCGTTCTTGGTCAAAGCGAGACAAAATTTTTAAAGCTATTTACTACGCAAGTAGGACCATGGACAACGCCAACAAAACTACACCACCACGAGAAAAAGAGATGTTGGTCGTAGTTTTTGCATTTGATAAATTCGAGCTTACTTCGTAGGTACAAAGGTGATTGTTTATACGGATCATGCGGCAATCCGATATCTCTTCTCCAAAAAGGATGCAAAACCTCGGTTAATTCGATGGATTTTGCTTTTGCAAGAATTTGATATTGAGATTCGGGATAAAAAAGAAGTGAAAATGTGGTTGCCGACCATCTATCCCGCTTGAGCAACCTCACGAGGTGATTGAGAGTCCAAAAAAAATCATTTCACGATGAACAAATTATGTGTGCCGAGACATCATTACCTTGGTACGCAGATTTTGTTAATTACCTCAGCGGGAGGAGTTTTTGCCACGGATTTGACTTCACACCAAAAGAAAAATTCCTACATGATGTTAAATCTTATTTGTGGGATGATCCGTTCTTCGTCAAGAGATGCGGATTCTATCATTCGCCGTTGTGTTCCTAAGGAAGAAATTGGAGAGATTCTTCAACATTGTCATTCCTCATCTTATGGGGGACATTTCGCCAACCCGAACAAGCTGCAAAATACTACAATCTGGTTTTTATTGGCCAACATTATTCAAGGATTGTTATGCATTTGTGAAGACTTGTGATCGATGCCAAAGGGTTGGTAATATTTCACGAGCGTCATGAGCTTCCTTTGACAAACATAATGGAGGTGGAGTTATTTGATGTATGGGGTATTGACTTTATGGGGCCATTTCCGCGTCCTATGGAAATTTGTACATTTTACTTGCGGTTGATTACGTCTCCAAGTGGGTTGAGGCGATTGCTACACCAACGGATGATGCTAAGGTAGTACTCAAATTCTTGCACAAGCATATTTTCACTCGATTCGGTACACCTCGAGCTATTGTAAGTGATGAAGGCACGCATTTTTGTAATAAATTATTTAATAACCTTCTTGCTAAATTTGGTGTGCGTCATAAGATCACAAGCTTGGTTACCATCCTCAATCTAATGGTCAAGTTTTTCGAAATTTCCAATCGTGAAGTGAAACAAATTCTTGAAAAACGGTGAGTTTTAATCGAAAGGATTGGGCACAAAAGCTCGATGATGCTTTGTGGGCTTATCGCACGGCTTATAAAACACCCATTGGTATGTCACCTTCTCGATTAGTGTTTGGTAAAGCGTGCCATTTGCGGTTGAACTTGAGCATCGAGCTTATTAGGCAATTAAGAAATTGAATTTTAACTCGACGAGGGCCGGTGAAAACCGATTACTTCAATTAAACGAAATGGAAGAATTTAGTCAAGAATCATATGAAAATGCCAAAATGTATAAAGAAAAAACGAAAAAATGGCATGATCAAATGATTCTCGCGACATGAATTCTTACCCTACTACAACAGTGTTATTGTTCAATTCTCGATTGAAACTCTTTCCAGTAAACTCAAGTCGCGATGGTCCTGACCATTTGTGGTTGAACGTGTGTTTCCTTATGGTGCCGTCGAGTTGAGAGGAAACGATGGGAATTCGTTCCAAGTAAATGGACAACGATTGAAACATTATTTCGAACGGCAAGGAAGGTTTTAAATCTTCCACTTGGTGATGAAAATTCTTGAGCCGAGTAGTTGAGTCCTGGCTAACGACTATAAATTTAGCGCTTCTTGGGAGGAACCCAGTGATTTTCGTGTGATCGAATTTTTGTGTGATTTTATTTTCTTTTAGTTTGGTGTGTATTTATTAGAATTTTGGTGTGATTTTTGTGTGAATTAATTCGTGTGTGATTTTAAATTTTGAGTTTGATTGTGATTTTTAATTTTATATATAAAAACAAATAAAAAAATTGCTCGCAAGGGGCGCCCAGCGCCGGACCCTGGTGTCTTCAGCGCCCCGACAGCGCGAGTGAGCTGTGTGCGGGGAGCTGCAGCGCCCGGTCCCTAGCGCTGCAGCGCCCGCTCGATGAGAGGCAAATTAAAAGGCTGATTCAGCCTCATTTTTTTTACAAACAAAACACACACACCTCACGCCATCTTGCTTTCTTCTACAAAAATCCCACCTAGCATTCACTTATACACCATTCAAGTGGGCAATTGAACAACTTAATCATCAAATTCATCTTCTTCATCAATTGGGTAAGTGAGCTTCAATTGTACACCAATTTTCTTCAAATTTTCAAGCTTAGGTTAAAAATGTGGGAATTTTCAATATCATTATAATTTCGAATTTCTTGATAAATTCTTGATAAATTGTGATGATATATGATTATATTGTGCTTGAATTGGTTGGTGTTGAAAAATGGGCATGAATTGAATTTCAAATTTGGTGTTCATCTCTTCTTTGCATACATGCCTACAAGGTGTTTGTTAAAATGTCTTAATGAAAAATATCACATCTAGGCATTTGATTCTTGTCATCATTGTGTACTAAAGGTCATTTGATCATGAATTGATGACGAAGATGCATAATTCTTGAGTTATTGCAAAATTCCTAACCCCTAACTCCTATTGTGCGTTCTATGTGTTATTTTGCTTGTGTTATTTTCAGGTGATTTTCAAATCAATTACAATGCCAAGAACAAAGAACCCAAGCAAGGGCAAAAAAGTGGCAAGTACTTCCGAGGAGAATGTTGAAGATCGTTTTCTTCACTTGGACGCACAACAGTTGTATTATGACACATTATGCTCGAAGAGCATAACGGCGAACGGGGGTTACAACCGGGGCCGAATGATGGTGAACTTGCACAAATGATACATCAGAAGCAATGGAAAAAACTTTGTGCACAACCTAGACCATTCGCACCAAATATAGTCCGAGAGTTTTATGCGAATGTGAAGACCAAAAATGGCTATAACTCGCAGGTTTTCATACGTGGAGTAGACAAGGTATACACTCATACAAGAGCGATAAGAGAATATTATGGACTCCCCGAGTGGATCACTCACCGTATGTCGAATTTATCTCGCAACCACCAAGTATGGAGGAGATTTGTAATACCTTATGTCGACCGGAACTGTACGTCATATAAAAGTTGTGGGAGGTGCTCTTTTGCTTTTTTCCGCACACGAAGTCTTAGTCGGTATGGGCGAGCTTGGTACCACTTCATATGCAACAATTTGATACCAACCAAGCATGTCGAAATATGTAACTAAGGAACGAGCCCATCTTCTATATGCAATAGTTCTTGATACACCAATTAAACCACCCGGTAATTATTGCAACGCCCCTTTATCACAAAATGTTACACCCAAAAAAAGGGACTAATCATACCGAGTTTAATTTGTGGTTATGTAAAAAGGCGGGTGTTAAATGGGATAACTCCGAGCCGTTGGAAAATCTATGGACCTATAGATTCGGCTACTATTGCTTCCTATGACGAATGGACAGTGGTGCGCCTAATCCGGCGGTGCGGGATATATCCTTGATCCCGAATTTGCCCTACCCGGTATATTGAGCACGATACTTATGCCCAACCACGAATATCGACACTCCATCCGGTTCAGCGGCAATACGTTCTCTTCCTAGACGCTCACATAACAGCCCTTCAGACGCACTAGTTCGCGAAGTACGAAAATTGAGAAGGGCTTTTGTAGCTGAGCAACGCCACAGAGCGACACGAGAAGAATATGAGAATGAGCACAACCGAGTACTTGCCCAGATATATAGCCGGACACACCCGCAATTCCGGTTCCCAATACCACCACCACCGGTCCTATTGCTCATTTTTCACCACACGACTCAGATGAGGAGTCCTAGGCGCCTCCATATCGGGAAAGTTTTCTCACTCTCCATTGAGGACAATGTTCAATTTAAGTTTAGGGGGGTGTAATCTGTATTTGTGTCTTTTGAGTCGTATCAGAGTCGTGTCAAAAAAAAAAAATCGAGTTGAGTCGAGTCGGGTAGTTTGTTGAACTATAGAACTACATGACTAAGTAGATTTGTTGATCACGAGTTGAATTGTCACGAAAGCATGCTTTTAAGTGGTGATCTATATTTTGCTTCATTGATTTCATATTCATGCATAATTCTCGTTAACTTATTTGAAAATGATTAATGAAGTCGAGTGTTGCTTGTATGATCCCACCGGATTCTAGAACTTGTTTGATCACTAATTGAGGCGAAATCTAGGTGAAATAACATAAGAAATGATTTAGGCCATCTTTGAATAAAAGTTAGAGCCAAAATGACTACCTTTGTACGATATAATTTCACTAGTGTCCCCTTTTGAGCCTATTAAACCCGTTCTTTGGCAACCAATTTTTTTACCTTGAGCTTACATGTGAAAATCCTAATTACCCATCACTCATACACACAAAATGATTGAAGGTTGAGGAGGATGTGATAAGTAAGGTAGATGTTCACTCGCATGAAGTTGCCGAGAAAAAAATAATGAAACCCCATGTGTTAAAATATGCAAAAGATAAAGTTTGGGGTCTCAAAAAAATTGTTGAAAATAGAGGCTCGTAAAGGGAGAATAATTGAAAATTCAACAAAAGTGAAGGTAGCCATTTTGTTTGGCAATTGGTGATTTGAAGAGGTAATTGTGTGTTAGGGTGTGTTGAGCCACTTAATCCTAAATTTTCCTGCCCGACCCTAAGCCACATTACAAGCTTTGGAAGTCCTATTGATCCATGTGTTATATTAGCCTACATTAGTGGAGATTAGTGTGAATAACAAGCTTTATGGAATCCGGTAGTCATTATCTTTTGATACTTAGAAGTGGATCATCTTGATAGCGTTTGATTGCGTAAATCAATTTGAATAATGTAAACGGAATTTTCAACACTTTTGATCACAATGTTAAAATGCATGCTTGATTGATAGTGAAATGAGTTTTTAGACAAATTTTATTGGTTTATGGAGTTTTGTAGTTGCTTGTGTTATTGTATTGTTTGTCTTTCATTTTGGAGTTATAATTGTTTGAGGACAAACAATAGCTTAAGTTTGGGGGTATTTGTTAAGTTGGTATTTTACCAACTTATTTGAGTATTTTAGATTAGAATTTGGTTTTATTTTGGGTGTTTTTAGAGTCTTTAGAGTCCAATTTATTTCAAATAGTGTCGATGAAGAGTCATTACATTTTGTAGCCGAGAAATGAAGAAAACGATGAAAAACGGCGCAAGAAAGAAGAAATCGCGTTTGAAAAAGGAAAAATCGCACTTTGACCCAGACCCAGGCGGCGCTGCAGCTGCCCGTGACAGTGTGCAAGTTTGGAGCGAGCATGTGGCGCCGCTGCGCCTAACGCCCGGGGCCAGCAATCGCGCAGAAGAAATTTACATTGCGGGTGGGCGCTCTTGGCACGCGCCAGCGCCTTCAACGCGCCAACGCGCCAAGTCAATTGCACAATCGAGAAGTTTTGGCGCCCGCCACTTGTATGCGGAATTTCTAGCGCTTACTCTACTTTCTTGGATTTTTGTGGCATATAAATACTAGCCTTGGGCTTGACATTTGGGATCTTGAACCTTGGGAAGAGAATAAAAACAAATACAAGACAAGGAAGAAGGATTTGGGCATCTTGAGAAGAATTTGGAGAAAGAAGATTGGAAGCTTCTATCATCTAGAAATAAAAAGATCCTCTACTCTTGTTCTTATTTTGTTGCTTTCTTCATATCTTGTAAGATGTATTATTGTATTTTCATGGATTCATTTTCTTTAATCATGAGCTAAACTCTATAATTCTATAAATGATGTAATCTATGTTTGAACTTATGTTTTGAGATTGTGGTTTGTCAATCTAGATCTATCAATTTATTTGTGCTATTTGGATCTATTGCTTCTAAATTACTTGATCAATAATTTAGATTATTTGGTGTATTTGATTTGACACTTGAGAAAGGTAATTGAATACATGACCTTGAATAGATAACCTGTGATTTCATAGAATTGAGAGATTTTGTGAATCCTTTGAAGTCATTTATCAAGATTCATAGCTTTTATTGAGATTTTAATTGGTGATTTTTATAGAGATATTGATTTCCCAATTGAATCTAAAATCATTTGCACTTGAGAGGGGAATGATTATCAGTAGAAATCTTGACTTATAAATTGGTAATTTATGATTGATAAGCCATATTGACAACATAAGGGATAACTAGATTCATCATACCTCTAGAATTCATTTAATCATTTGGATAAACTCATTAATATTTTCATATTCTTGATTTATTTTTAGTATTTTTAGTATAATCAACTCCATCATATATTGAATTTCTAAATAAAGTTAGACTACTATATTATAGTACTTAGCAATAATTCGATAATTATTCCCCGTGGATTCGACAACCTTACTACTCTATATTAAAACTTGACACAAAAGTAGACTTGCGGTTAGAAAAATTTTCTAACAATTGGGCATCGGGGGTACGAGCGTTCGTTGGAACCTCAAAATGGTGTTCAATTGGGTCATAGATAGTTGTCTACTTAACGTTCCCCAACCGAAAGCGTATCATATAGGGTTCAAAAGTCCCGCCTTGTTTGAATACTTCCACGGTACTCAAAAACTCCAATGTGAATCGTTTAAAGGTCGGCCACCTTCGCTCATGAAATTGGTCCATCCGACCTTTGCGAAGAGACGCCAAACGCCCTCTTGTATCCCCAAAGTTTGGGTGCATTCATCGTCGGCATAGCGGGATGGAGCTATTTGGCGACCAACCAAGCGATTCCATCGCTCAAGATCATCTGCGTTTGTCAATTCAACCCCATATGTCGCGGACTGTTTTGGTTTCGACCTCGGCGGTGCCACGCCTCGTTGTGCCGCCCGCGTGCACGTCTCCTTCCACCCCTCGGGATTTCTTCGCTCGGCCATGAAAGATTTGTACCGAAATACATTCCATTAGCATCTCAGTATCATCAATGGCAACAACAAAGTAGGTGATTAACACTAACATATTAGGTGATGCAAATTCACTTCCCTACTTTCACTTTGATCGATCAACTACCCCAAGCAAGCAAGAATTATGGCCATTCTAGAAAGGTATTAGCTCAAACAATCATTGGCCATGCCTTATTCATCAATATATCATCCAATATTTCCTCAATTACACATGCCCACAAAGTGTTTGATAAATTGACTTAAAGAAGATTTCATTCAAAACATAGCAAAAATATCAAAGCTAGCACCAATCATGATTCCCATTACATAATTGACAAGAAATTCACAAGGAAAAACGAAGCTCTTACCGAATTTTCGAATTTCGAATCAAAGTGAACAACTTGAACCCTAGGTGCTTTATCTTCAATTTTCTTCAATCAAACTTGAATACAATGCAAATTGTGGTTCTAATGCGATGAGGAGTGATTAAATGGGAGAATTTAGGTGGAAATTACAAGAAATTTTGAAGGCAAGGAAGTTGGGGAATGGGCGCGCGATTTGGGGGATTTTGAGAAGAAGAGCAGTTTTAAACTGCTCTTATTTATGCCCCTCAGTAAGGCGCACGGGTGGTGCGTCGAAGCACGGCTACCCGTGCGCCACCCTGGTGAAATCCTCAACTCTCAGTAGGGCGCACGGGTGGTGTGCCAACGCACGAGTTACTGTGCGCACAAACAATTCGATTTTTTTTAACACACAAAATTAGGATAAAACACACACACAAGAAAAAATACAAAAATTAAAAAAAATTTGAAATCCACACTAAAAACCGTTGGGTTGCCTCCCAACAAGCGCTATAGTTTACGTCTTTAGCTTGACGCCTTGTTTTGTTCCTCACGGGTCTCGCAAGGTGATGGATGTCACCTCCTCTTGATTGCCTCGGTGGAAGTAATGCTTAATCCTCTGGCCATTTACCATGAAGGTCTCACCATCTTTTGTTAACAATTCCACAACGCCGGGAGGATTCAATATTTTCTTTATCACGAAAGGCCCCGACCACCTAGATTTGAGTTTTCCGGAAAAAGTTTAAGGCGTGAATTGTACAAGAGACGGGTTCTCCCGGTAAAACTCTCGTTTCTTAATCATTTTGTCGTGCCATCGTTTGGTTCTTTTTTTGTAAAGTCGGGAATTTTCGTGACGCTTCATCCCAAAATTCTTCCATCTCATTTAAATGGAGCAACCTTTCTTCACCTACTTTTGAAAATCCGATTTAGTTTCTTGACCGCCCAAAATGCTTTGTGCTCCAATTCTACCGCAAATGGCACGACTTCCCAAAGACAAGTTGATATGGAGATGTGCCCAACGATTATGTCTTATATGCGAGTTCGATGCCCCATAGAGCATCATCCAATTTTAATGCCCAATCCTTTCGGTTGATGTTAACCGCCTTCTCAAGAATCTGTTTGATCTCCCGGTTGGCTACTTCGGCTTGCCCATTATCTTGTGGATGGTATGCCAATATGTTTCACCCATATTTTGCCAACAAATTGCTCATCAATTTATTTACAAAATTCGACCCTCCATCGCTAATTAAAGCTCTTGGAGTGCTTAGAATCGAGTAAATATATTTTTCTTAAGGAACTTCATCACAATTTGAGCATCATTTGTTTTGGAAGGAATCGCCTCTACCCAACGGATACATACTCCACCGCAAGTAGAATATATTGATAGCCCGAAGATGATGGAAATGGGCCCATAAAGTCAATCCCCAAACATCGAACAATTCAACTTCGATTCGTTTGTCATCGGCATCTCGTGTCTTACGGAAATGTTGCCCATTCGTTGACACTGTCACATTGTTGCACAAACAAATAGCAATCATTAAATAGAGTGGGCGGATAGCCCACTCTGCAATACCTTCGCAATGCCAAAAGTGCGGGTTGGGCCAAAATGTCCGCCGGGTGAAGAGTGACATTGTTGTTGTAGGACTCCTCCCATTCTTCTTGAGGCACGCATCTCCTTATGATTTTGTCAACACCTCTTAAAGATTGGGGGTCGTCCCACATGTAGAACTTGACGTCATGTAGGAATTTCTTCTTTTGATATGACGATAGATTTGGAGGCAAAACTCCCGCACCAAATAGTTGACAAAATCCGCATACCACGGAAATTTTGCCTCGAGCATGAGTAACCGTTCATCGGAAATTCCTCTTTTATCAATTCCGTGCTTCTTTGCAACCCCTCTTGATTTTCAATTCGAGACAAGTGGTCCGCTACCACATTCTCACATCCCTTCCTACTCCCGATTTCCACATCGAACTCTTGCAATAATAGGATCCACCTAATCAACCTTGGTTTCGCATCCTTCTTATCAAAAAGATATTTGATAGCCGCATGGTCGGTGTGAACAATCGTTTTCGTTCCAATCAAGTATGATCGAATTTGTCAAATGCAAAGACAATCGCCAACATCTCCTTCCGGTAGTGGTGTAATTCTGTTGAGCATTGTCCCAGCGTTCTACTAGCATAGTAGATGGATCTAAACAACTTTTCCCTCTTTTGACCGAGAACAGCCCTACCGCAAAATCGCCGCATCACACATCAATTCAAACGGTTGGCTCCAATGCGGGCGACAAGAATAGGTGCGGTCACCAATGCCTTCTTCAATGTTTCAAACGCTGCAAACAATCATTGGAAAAATTGAAAGCATCTTTTTTCTAGCAATTGGCTCAAAGGCTTAGAAATTTTAGAAAAGTCACGGATAAACCTTCTATAGAATCCGGCGGCCCAAGAAGCTCCGGATAGCTTTTTCGTTTGTAGGAGGTGGTAATTTCTCGATCGCTACAATCTTTGCCCGATCTACTTCCAAACCTGCGAAGAGACTCGATGACCAAGTACAATGCCATCGCGCCATAAAAACGGCACTTTTCCCAATTTAGTACTAGATTGGTCTCTTCACATCGCAAGACTAGGGAAAGATTGTGAAGACAATTATCAAAAGAATCACCAAACACAGAAATCGTCCATAAACACCTCCATAACTTTTTCAATAAGATCGTGAAATATAGCCATCATACAACGTTGGAAAGTGGCGGTGCATTACATAAACCAAATGGCATGCGGCGAAATGCAAATGTGCCATACTGACATGTAAATGTTGTTTTCTCTTGGTCTTCCTACGCAATCATGATTTGATTGTACCCTTTAATAACCATCTAAAAAGCAATAATAATCATAACCTGCAAGACGATCCAACATCATATCTATAAAGGAAGAGAAAATGATCTTTTCGAGTGGCATCATTTAGTTTTCGATAATTAATGCAAATTTGCCACCCTGTAGCGATTCTAGTAGCAATCGGTTCTTCATTTTCATTTTTCACCATCTTTGTTACCCCTTTTTTCTTTTTTGCACCACTTGTCTTAGGACTTACCCATGAACTATCAGATATAGCATAAATGATCCCGGCATCCAACCATTTCAACACTTCCTTCCTAACCACATCTTGCATGATAGGGTTTAGTCGTCTTTGGTTTTGCACTGATGGTTTATAAACATCTTCCATCCGAATTTTATGCATCACAACGGATGGACTTATGCCTTTTAAATCGATTATAGACCATCCTAGTGCCGACTTATGTTTTCGTAAAACCCTTAACAGTTTATCAAGTTGAGTAGGAGTGAGAAGAGATGAAACGATTACCGGATTTGCATTATTTGCCCCAAGGAATGCATATTTGAGGTGTTCAGGTAATTGCTTGAGTTCCGAGTCGATGTTACTATTTCAGGGTCACGCACGGGTTGCATCGCGTGCTCCAAACAAGACGGCCCGTGTGCTCTTCGTGAGACTTCAATTCTTCCCTCAAAGATCACGCACGGGTTGCCCGTGCGTGGATGCATGGGTGGTGCGTTTCTGCAAGTTTGGTTCCCTTATTTCTGGCTTTGCGTTCTCGCCTCTTGCGCTCTTAGGTAGTTCCTGCATATGATCTAAGGCACAAACATAGTCGTACAAATCTTGGTTATCAAAATCAAGTACAACACTCGACATTGAGCACGAGTGGGTTAGACCAAATTCCAAATCATCTGTAGACAATGTATGATCAACATAATCCTCAATGCATGAACTAACTATATCCAAAAAATTACAATTCTCCACCGAATCATGAAATTTCATTGCCTTTATATATAGAAAATAAAACATGCTCATCATTAACACGTAATGTGAGCTCCCCTTTTGAACATCTATTAAGGCTTTACCCGTGGCTAGAAAGGGCGTCCAAGTATCGGTGAACGCCTCGATCTTTTTCCATATCCGAACCAAGAAATCCACGGGAAAATAAATTTATCAACTTTTACCAACACGTCTTCAATAATTGCCCTTGGATACGTAAGTGATCGGTCCGCAAGTTGCAATGTCACCGTAGTTGGCTTCACGCCGCCTAATCCAAGCTTCCGAAAATGGACAAAGGCATCAAATTAATACTTGCCCCCAAATCACATAACGCTTTATTAAAGAAATTACCACCAATAGCACAAGGATAGTGAAACTCCCCCGGATCTTTCGATTTTGTGGTAGCTTTCTTTGATAATTGCACTACATTCTTCCGTCAAATTCACCGCTTCAAAGCTTGTCATCCTCCGCTTTTTCGACATAACATCCTTAAGAAATTTCGCATAGTTTGGCATCTGTTCTAGTGCGTCCCGCAAAAGGAATGTTAATGTGCAATTTCTTAAATATATCAAGGAATTTGGCAAATTGATCATCAAGCCTTTTCTTTTGAAATCTTTGAGAAAGGGAAGAGATATAGACAACTTAGATATATTCGAATTAGATGATGATTTTAGCTTCTCGTACCCTTACTTGTTTGTTCCGCCTCTTTTGTTCTCTTTCTTTCCTCTTTCTTCAATATCATCCTTCATCACGGATTCTCCCGCTTCCGGCCTCGATGCTTCATCCGAAAGTTTCGATTCCCGCATTTTTCTTTAGGCCCCTCATATTCGTGCATCGCCGAAACGAATCGCCTTGCATTGTTCCTTAGGATTCATTTCCGTATTACTGGAAATTGACCATTGTGATGTTGACCACCCACAATTGTAGCCAATTGACCCATTTGAGTCTCCGTTCTTTATCGAGCTTGTCACTTTGTTCTATCTTATCCATCCGAGAGTCTTGCTTAGCGAGGCGGCTCCTCGTATCATTCATGAATGCATTAGATTGATTTATGAAGGAGGTGAGTGCATCTTCCAACGACGATTTGCCTTCCCCCATTTCCGCCTCCACTTGAAGCATTAAATCCCTACGAGGTTGTAACATATTCTTTGTATTTGCGTAGGAAAAATTTTCATGATTTCTCAACCCTGGATGGTAGTGCGTTGGGTTTGAATTATTCCTAAATTGTTGAAATTTTGGTTATTCACATAATTTACCTCTTCCATCGGATATAGAAGAGCTTCACTACCCATGCTCGTGCCGCTTCGCCCCCTTCGTCAATACACTCAATCGAGTTGTCAAAGCCGCTACTTGTGCCATCAATGTTTTAATTGGGTGTGAATCCGAGATTTCGGCTACTCGTTGTACATTAGATCTTTCGGATGGCCACTTGTAATCGCCATGGCCATTTCTTCAAGAAGGTTCAAGGCATCTTGTGGGAACCTTGCCAACAATGCTCCTCCCGCCGCGGCATCCACAAAGGCCCTCGTTTGTCCCATTAAACCATTGTAGAAGAAACATAACTCATGATCCTCCGGAAAACCATGTTGTGGACATCTACATAACAAATCCCGAAACCTTTCCCAAGCCTCGTACAAAGGCTCGAGTCGAAATGTCGGAATTGAGTAATCTCGCTTTTGAGCCGCAAAATTTTGCTCGGTGGAAAGAATTTAAACAAGAACTTTTGCCTCGATTCGTCCCATGTGCTTACACCGCCTTTGCGTCAAAGTACCCAACCAACTTCTCGCCTTATCCCGTAAAGAGAATGGGAACAAGCGCAATCTTATGGCGTCATCCGAGACTCCGTTCATTTTGATCGTATTGCATATTTGGATAAAATGCGCAAGGTGAGAGTTAGGATCTTCGATTGCGAACCCCAAATCGATTCTCACACCATATTGATCGATGCGGTTTGAGCTCGAAGTTGATTGAGGAATATGAGAAATACCACTGTAATTACGATTCGTTTGTGGTCGAAAGTAATCACGAATGGCTTGTTGTTGAACCGGTATCGGTAACTCATTTCCACCATTGTTTGCCGGTATTGGTAACTCGTTCAAATCCCCCATTATCGGATTGTGTTGTCTTTCAGCCCGTCTAGTGGTAGCACTGATTCTTCTCGCGAAGGCCTCGACTTCCGGTATAAGCGGTATCAAGTCCCCTTGCCTCGAGCGCGTGTTCAAGCACTACCTGGACCGACTAAAAGAAACAAGTCAAATAATGAAGAATTAAAGTGAATCCAAAATGTAAAAATAAAATTGTCTAAATTAAAATTAATTCTATCTATCGCAATATTAGCACCAAAAATTGTATTAGTCTCCGGCAACGGCGCCAAAAACTTGTTCGCCTTATTTTTAGCTTCACCGCAAGTGTACGATGTAGTTTATAGAATAAGGTAAGCAAGGTCGTATCCACGGAGACTAATAAATTTATGCGCTAAGTATTGAACTAAGATAGTCTTATTTTTATTTAGACGATCGTAATTTGATGATTGTTGTATTGAGATTAAGACAATTTAAATCACTAAAACACAAGATTAAGATAATACAAATGATAGAAGTATCAAGATAATGAAATGGATTTCCGAGTTAAGGTTTCGATTAATAATCCTCTTGTTATCCGGTTTAATCAAGCCACGTTATTATCAATATTCCTATAAGACGATCACAAAGCTATTTTATCCTCCCTCTCGAGATGCATATAAAACGTAGATTGAAATACTTATGCTAGCATCTCTACTCAACATGAAGCATTCAACTCCCAAAAGTTTAAAAGATCAAATATCCTCACAAACATTTACAAACCTCTCGATTCATGCAAATATTTGTGTCGAGTATTCAAGATCTAATATTGAAACTCATCTCTCGAATTATGAATCAATATATCAAACAAGTTAAATCATTGATCAAGTGATAAAACAAGAATAAGCTCAAAATACTCAAATAGGCTTCAAGATAATAACTTCAACTAAGATTAAAACATCCAACAAGAGTTCATTAATCTACTTCCAAAACCCCGAAATCTCAAGAGTTTAGCTACACATGATTTCTAAACAACTCATAAACAAAGTGTTCAAAGCCATTACAAATGAAAATGAAGGATTGAAACTAAAAGCAGAAGCAAGAAAAAAACTTAGGAACGCCGACAATCTCTCGATATATCTCCGTTCTTCAAGCTCCGATACAACCCGATTGTCTCCTTGATATCTTCTTCCAAGTTGACCACTTGTCTTGTGTTGTAGATCCCAAAAATGCCAGAATATCCTTGTGTGCGCCCCAAAAAGCCTTTTTATACCCACCTTCAAGTTTAGGGCATAATCTCAGCAGACATGGGTTCAGTACAGACGCACGGGTGGTGCGTCGGAGCACGGCAAAAGGAGCACGGGCTACCCGTGCGCCACCATGAAATAATCCAAGTCTCTATAGAGCGCACGGGTGGTGCGTCGAGCACCTGGCTACCCGTGCGCCATCCCAAATGAAATCATCCCTCTCTCAGAGCGCACGGGTGGTGCGTAGGAGCGCTTGGCTACCCGTGCGCTATGCAGGCTCAAAGTTTCTTTATTCAGGGTGCACGGGTGGTGCCCGAGGCACGCCAACCCGTGTGCCCCTGTCTTTTCCTTAGCGCTCAACTTTCGCTCTTTTTGGCTTCACTTTTCGTATACTCATTCAATTCTCCGTGTTTCCACTTTACTATCCTCGTATTCGTATTCAATTTGCTTCAAATATCATGAAATTCCTACAAAATAAGCAAAGTGTAATATCTTTTCCACAAAGGAGTGAATATGTAACATTTAACGCGAGTATGTGCATGTTTACCCATCATTATAACTTTTAAATACGCCTCAAAATACATGCAAAACTCACACCTATCAAGAAACTTTGGGTATCAAAAATGAAATTATCCCGAAAAAGGATATAAATATCATCCCCACACTACAGAAATCGCCAAATAGCGGCGAAAATGTCTCGTTAATCTCGGTAAAATCTCGCTAAAAAATTTAGCGACGGATTTTTTTCTGTCTTTATCCATTCCTCGTTAGTTACATAGTGACGGGACTAGATATCCGCTCGTTAAAATAACGATGGAAGAATTCATCGCTAATGGATAATAATTTGTCGCCAATTATGCACTGAAACAACAAAATACTGACAAATTAGCGACAATATCAACGACGAATTTGGTCGTAGCTAAATTTAACGATGGACAAATCCGTCGTTATTTCTGGTTTGTATTGGTTTTTAACGATGGGTTAGTTCGTTGCTAATTAGCAACAAACAAATATGTCGCTAAGGTTGTCTTTTAGATTGGAATTTAACGACGGATTTAAAGATAGCGACAGACGAATCTGTCTCTAATGTGTCCAATTTGTGCATGTCTGTCGAGGAGGAATATGTCCCTGGTGACATAACTCCATCATCGCACGCACCAACTCTGATACATGTGACTGCAACTGAACACTCTCATGACACTTCTTCTCCAACTGCTCTCGCATAGCCGCATCTCCTCCGCCTGCTGCATGACTCTGCTCGATCATCTGCTGCATGACTTGCTCGGTCACCTACTGTGTGACATGTCTCCTCAATGCCTCCTCATAGAATGATGAATGATAGGAGAGATGATGGGATCACCAATCCTGTGAACAAATGTGCCTCGAGTCCCGAGGTCGTAGACCCACTTTCTTCACCCCACCGCAGCTCCCCGCCTCGGCCTGCAGTGCAAAGCAGCTACACGTTTCTCCACCTCCTCCTGCAAAAAACATTAACTTACATTACAAAAACCATAACAAGACATTTATAAACAATTTAAAAGTACTCTAAAATTATACTTGTTAGATAAATATTTTTATCATAATTTTGATGATTTCATATAATTGAGTTTTATACCAAAATAATGACCCCAAATATTGTCCAAATACTTCAAAATGATTTAAATGATTTTTACTAATTTTTTTGGAGTATTTCTTGAACTTTATTTTTAACAAAAATCGGATAACACATCTATGTTGAGGTCAACCCCACTCTAGAGGGCAACCCATGCCTAAAGTCAAAAACTAAAACAAAACAAACAGAGAACTTTGGGAGGGGTGGTCGACCGATCGACCGGAGGCCGACCTGTCATGCATTTGCAATTTGATAAAATTGCTTCGATTCACAAAATGTGAGGGTGACCGGTCCAAGGATAGGGGCGACGGTCGGACCTTGGTCGACCGGTCCAACCCCATCCTCGGACCTGTCCAACCCCTATTTAACCCGTGTGATTTTATATTTCAAAAGTCTTTTTCATATTTTAGGTCGTTCGGTCGACCTAAGGTTTTATCAGCAGAAACTATCCATTGCAGCAGACAACTTTTCACGAAATTGAGGGATTGATTTCTAATAGCTATTTTCTCCATTTGATTTAAAAAAATTTATTACAGATTTCAATCTCCAAGGAAGAGCCTATGCTAGATTGCTAGTATTCAAATCAAACTTCTATAATATGAAAATTGTCAGAGAATTAACAGAAAGCTACACAAAAGATTGAAGATTTTAACTTTATACAAAAGCAATAAGAGCATTCAACTCGAGTATGATGAATAGAGACTTCCAAAACTGCCATATAAAGTGATTATTTATGCAATTGAGGCTCGAAAGATGAAATTTGACTTTTAAAGTCAGACTTTAAGAAATTCTACAAAAAGCTCTCTCACCTATTTAATTAAACTACAGTGTGTTCTGTTTGGGAGGAAAAATAGACACTTGCACATACATATATATAGTGTTTGTATCAGATAAGAGGCTTGGGGCTGTGAGCCTGTGAATATTGATTTCAGCGAAAAAGAATCAGCACATAGTTTCGTTATAGCATTAAACACCAGTGTTGACTTGAGCATATAATTGTTTCTCAAATAAACAATTCGATATCATGCAAGTAAAGACCAATAAGTTGAGTGATAAAATATTTAGCAAGTAAAATACAAAACTCATTCAAAATTCACTTCACTTTAGAATCACATGGCACAATTGCATCAATTGACAAATGCTTTGTGCATCCCTTAGCGGCTTCGGAAAAAGTAAGCACAAGTACCACCTAAGTTCCAGACGAAAAGTCATATAAAAGCTTTACTTTACAAACCCCAGAAAAATAAATCTCATACAACAACCTATGATGGCAGGAGAGAAATAGTTGACCTCAATATAACCAGCCATATATTCGGTCTCATCTTCAAAAATCAGCAAGATGCAAAAGAAGAAAAATGAAGGAAGAGGAAAAAGAAAGAAAGAAGTAATTAGAACCAACTACCTACTTTACCAATATCTTATATATCATCACAAATCAAAGTACCTCAGAAAATATTTTGTGGAACGAATCAGTTCAAAGGAGATGCCAAAGCAGCAAGTAGCATTTACGGCTTGGCTTCAAGAATAATAGAAGAGTAAGGGGCAATATTATATCTCTCCCTCACGCCTGGAGCGCCTTCTACAACAAAGTCATTCGGAGACTCCAGATTGGTGTCCACCTACAGTTATTCACAAACCTTCATTCAGTAATTGTTGCAAGACTTGTCAAAAGTAGAGGACAACAAGAAAAGAGAGAACAAAATCAATCATGCATCCGTTGACTAAAGGAGATTGGTACAGATGAATATCAGATGCAATTCACTATCTAATGCAAAA
This sequence comes from Rehmannia glutinosa, assembly GCA_016081115.2. Taxonomy (NCBI): domain Eukaryota; kingdom Viridiplantae; phylum Streptophyta; class Magnoliopsida; order Lamiales; family Orobanchaceae; genus Rehmannia; species Rehmannia glutinosa. The sequence continues at coordinate 12,611 of JABTTQ020000449.1, read as the reverse complement.
CAAAGAAAGATTTTTGAAAGAATTACAACAAACTTCAATCATGGCTTCACACCAATTCCATTCAAAATTATACATCTTTCTTTCGTTGTCGTGCAGTACAAAACTACACAAAAATTTAATAACTCAAGCACAGAGAAAATTTAGAAGATCATTTGTGACTTCTGGAGCCAACAAAGAGCATATTTCAAGGGGTCTTATATGGTACTTCACCTCAATTAAACTCTAGGTGAAGACAGTTCAAAGCATTTTCCGTCGCTCCTAGAGCCAACAAAGATGTTGACTTAGTCGAATTAACTGAAGTATAACAATGTAGGAAAGAAGCATGACACAGCCATATCAATAGTGATTTGAGCTTCTAAAACTCCAAACAATTAGTCAAAAGATTGGGGAATTTGTGATTTATTTAAGGCAGTCAACATCAGGATTTTCATTCCCAAATTGCACATGAAACGACGCGATGGAAACTGAGACACTAAACTGGATCAAGTTAATATATTATTGACATGTACAACCAGAACAAGATTAAACTTCGTTATATTGTTTTCCTCCTCATGATGAATGAGCAAGTAAAAGACAAGTAATCTAGACAGGGAAAACAGTATAGTCGTTGGTTGGGTATGAAAGTAGATGAAAAAGTAAGGATAAAATAGCCAATTTCTGGCACAGAAACACAGGCACACTTTAATATGCCAATGCCAGAGAACAGTCTGCGTGAATCAATTTGCACAATATGGGAGTTGAGCATAATATTGGAAGCATATAATATACGAATTTTCAACTACGAAGTCTGTCGATAATTCTGGAAGTTTCAAGCCCAGCATGTTTTGCCATCAGAAAGAAAGGGTCATAGTAGAATTTTAAAAACTAACCACTCGAAACCACTGTCTTCCTTGTGATGGGGAGGGTATAACAGCTTCAACAAAGTAGTCATGTGCGTTGAATGCCACGTATATATCACCTCCATTTTCTTCATGAAGCCTGAAAAATCATAATTCTTTGTGAGAGAGAGAGAGAGAGAGAGAGAGAGAGAGAGAGAGAGAGAGAGAGGGGGGATTAGCTACATGTGACTTTCCAAGTTTGTTGGGGTGGTTTTACCAAGTTGGCACCCTTGTTTAACTTAACCCCCTTAATTGTTGTCATCTGGTAAATCTTCCAAAAACTTGGGAACCTGGCTTTAGCCCTCCATCTAAACGGTCTTGTTAGCGTCAAACTTTTCCTCCTCCATGAGAGTGCAATTTTATTAACAGATGTGCTAGAACGTCACACTCCGTCCTGGTTAATATGGCCATTCCTTAACACTGAAGGAATTCTTGAAACACTCAAACATGTGGCACCTCAACATGATTTTCATCCACAAGTTGTTTCTCCGTAGTGGATATTCGATCCCATTTTCTCAGTTTTACTATCATTTGTTGGCGGTTTCTATTTGAACTTTTCAAAGTGATCCCATTATTTTTTATCAATTTCAGGAGAAACTATTGGATAAGAAGGTATATATGTTCATTCAGATATTCTAATTTCTAATGTAGGTGTAACCAATTTTCCTCAGATTTATTAATGGACAACCAAAGAGATACATAGAAATCCATACAATTGCATTTCCAATTCTTGCTTATTTCTAGAGATGCGCTGACAACAAATTACCTGCCTACCCAATGAAGAAAAATAGGATTCTCCCACAGCAGTACAATGGGATTTAGGCTTTTTAAGATGCATGGGAGCAGGGTTTAACATGAAAAAGTATTACTGCTTCTATAAGATATTGGATGTAAGCGAAAAAGGTAGAAGTCAATCCTTTCTACTTTCCCGCATGATCTATATCTTGAAAGTCCTGATGTGATACGTTGGAGGAGGGCCAAAGCTCTGATTTGGTCCACTACCGGTGGGGATTCTCAAGGGGAGGATCCACCCATATGAAGCTATTGGCGGCCTGCTCTTCCTTGCGACAAATGCAGTTCTGGCCCTTCGGTTTTAACCAAAAGAAAGAAAAGAAACAAGTGGACTGCCAATTCAAATTATCCCATTATACAATGATTCGTGGTTTTTACTCACAGAATGACACGGTAAGTTGGGATTTCTGAAGTATCATGGTTCTACAATATGAGATGCGAATTAACAAATGTCCTCAAAACTTGATGCGCATAAAATAGATTAGGAACTAATGAAAGTAGAATTTCATGGTGCAACTAGTGCAAGAAAACAATAATAACTTGGCAAAGATTAGATTAGTAGAGGACATTTGTGTTATATAAATTCAAATGAAGTCTTCCTTACGTAAATGCCAGAATTTACTCTCGCAGTTCTCCCAGTTGTCCTCATGCCATGTCACCTCATTCTGAATTAAAAGGTATATCGAATTAGTCTCAATCAGGGCATTGTAAACAACAACAAACTAAGCCTTAATCCCACTATGGGGGTCGGCAATCAGGGCATTGTAAGTTGAAAATGGAATTACAATCAGCAAAAGCATATACTCGCACGAAAAGCTTATATTTTAACTCATCACAGCTGCAACCTTATATGAAAAACTTTAATCTAGGCCCCTAAATGGGTTTTTTTTTACTATTGAAATGTGTATTGAGTGATTCTAAATGATAGATACTTGCTAGATCAAGTTCAAGGCAGATTGCAGATTTTTACACAACTTATTCTGTTGATTTAGTGGGCTAGGTTAAATAATTAGTTGCGATGTAATTTAATTATTAGTTGGGATCTTATTTAATTATTCAGTTTAGGTTTTAGATTACATGAGCTTGAAGCCCGTATGTTAAGGTAGTATTTAAGTAGGGAATTAGTATTGTGTTAGGACACTTTTGACATATTTGAATTTTTGCGGCTATAGCTGGGACAGGATTTTCCTGGGAAAAGATCTGCGTTATTTTTCTTTCATCAGTATTAAATCTTTACATCCTCGACTCTATCAAATGGTCCGACCTGCCGGATCTCAATTCATGCCCATCACATGTATGGATTCATGCATTGATACAAAAGAGAAGGGTGTTGAGAAGTTGCGGGTGGAGATCGCCAAAATCCATTTGAAATTTTCAAAATTGGATCGAATTGAAGAATTACTGGAGACTTTGTTGCAAGAAGGATCGTCTAGCGTTGCCGGTGCTGATTCAACATCCTTGCTCCCTGTGAATCAACTGGTTTTGCACGACAATAATCAAGAACTCGACGACAACAATGAATCAGCTCCCGCTCCTCCGGCTAGTTGTGCGCGGCGGTTGCACGGCTAGGCGAGGCCACATTTTTGGAAGCTCGAAAAATCCATGTCATTTTACACAACTTATTCTGTTTATTTAGTCGGCTAGGTTAAATAATTAGTTGAGATGTAATTTAATTATTAGTTGGGATTTTATTTCATTATTCAGTTTAGGCTTTAGTTTACAAGGGCTCGAAGACCGTAGGTTAAGGTAGTATTTAATTAAGGAATTATTATTGTGTTAGGACACTTTTGACATATTTGAATTTTTGCGGCTATAGCTGGGATAGGATTTTTCTCGTAAAAGATCTACATTATTTTTCGTTCATCAGTATTAAATTGTTTATGAATCTTTACATCATTGAGTCAATTAAAATTAATAAGGTTTGTTATGGCCAAATCTATATGTGAAATAATGTGGATATATCAACTTTTCAAATTAAGTGCAATGGCCCCGACCCCCTTTTTTATTTTTTTCGCTTAATTTTATTGAGAAATAAAAAATTAAAAATTTTAAGTTATAGATTATGTAATTTTATCAATTTTGTGTGTCGGCCCACCCTAATTTCGTGTACCAGCCCACCCCCACTTTCATGGGTTGGCTCGCCATTAGCGAAGTGGGTTTTACGGTTTCACTGCCAGTTAAGTTGTGGTGTGACAACCAAGTTGCGCTTTACATTGCATCCAATCCGATATTTTAGTGATCGAACCAAACATAATGAGATTAATTGTCACTTCGTTCGCGAAAAGATTTAGTAAGGTTTAATTTCTACACGTTATGTGAAAACGGAGAGCAATTGGAAGATATTTTCACAAAGGCACTTAATGGAGTTAGGAATCACCTTTGTAACAAGGTGGGCATGATTAATATCTATGCTCTAGCTTGAGGAGGAGTGTTACAAGATTATAGGCTAAATTAGTGTTACAAGATTATAGGCTTAATTAATGTAGATGATTGTGTGTAGGAATATAATTACCTTCTTTCCTAATATAGGGTTTCTCATGTATATTGGTAGATACCTACACAAAAAGTTGAACACATAAATTGTTCCATCTTTTTCTCTCTAATTACAATATCAATCAGGTATGAAGAAGACACCACATTTATTTTAGGATGTAGGAAGTAATAGCCGGTCATGTTGACACTGCTGGTAAGCGAACCAAAAAGAAATTACACAGCCTCTTCAAAAGGTTGTATTCATGCTAAAAAATGTCTCGCATATTCAGAGAAGATTTTGAATTTCTTATGCCGAATTTATCCTCCAACTAGGTATTTGCACTCAACATTCAGAAAAAGTAACACGGAGTTAATAACTGGAAAATTCTTGTCCATAGAAAACAGACAAGTCATGTACCAAACTGATAAAAATTCTACCTTGTCAAGGAAATTTTCTCTTGTGAAGACATGATGACTCCGTCTGAACTTTATCATCTCCGAGAAAAACCTGAATAGATTCTTCTTCTTGTCTTTCAGCTGTCATTAAATTTTGATCTCGTCTTACAAACTTATCAGATATATATAGAGAAGTGAAGTAAAATCAAATTAGTACATACTTGTCCCCACTGGAAATGATTAAGAGCATTATCATGTCCATAGCTGTTATTATTTCCATAACGGGTATGACCATATTCATCCCCCATTAGCATCATAGGAGTTCCCTAAGAACAAAGGACAAAACATATGCTAACATCAATAGATCAATACAGTATAAAGTTCACGTTTTAGATTTTACAGAAACTATTGCCACAAACAGAAATAAGTCAGATTTGGATATCCTGCTCTCATTTCAACAGAAAATCACGATGGATTTCAAAAAGGGAACTGTTTATGGTCATTGCAGTGTGAGGACGAACATGCATAAAGTCCAAGTCTCTGTTAATTGACAGAAAGCACAAAGATTTAGCAGAAAGAGAAAGACGCTAGAATTGAAATACCTTACAGCTACAGATGGCTTAAAGGAAAACATTTTTTAACTGTACACAGGAAAAGAATGCCTTCCAACGTAAAAGATGAGACTAACAAAGTGAACAATTATGGTGCACTTGCCAAACTCAAGAGTTTTTGATTATGATAGGAAAATAGAGTTTAGAGACTGTTCCGTTATAAAGAAATGAGAGCACACAAGAAAAGAAATGCCAATTTTTAATTTATGTATTGAGTGGAAACCTAAGTATCAGTTCTCAATCCCTACTCTCTCTTGTTTGCCCATAACAAAAACTATTACAAATAAAAGAAATTGTCTAATCTGGATATAGATTTGTAGAAGAAAAAATTTAAAGCATAGAGCATCTACAAAATTAAAGTGTGCACAATATTCAAAATTAAAGTTGATCAACAAAGTTTCAGGGCAAATCCTATGAACCTAAGAGTCATCTACCCATATAATCTTTAAAACAAGGAAAATTTCCTGACGCATTCAGAATGTTTTTTTTACATATATTAGATAAGCATGCTGGACCATACATTTTCCATAATCTCATCAGAGACTCGCTTTCTGTCATTTTAAAGATAGAACCAAACATCTCTCCCAGACATTGAATGCTCTAGAATATGTAATTCAAGGAGCAGAACTTGAATAATATAGGGCATTTGGAATAATGCATACACGATGAGGAATGGGATTAGCAATTTTAGGTGATCCATATGCGCTTTGTTGAAACAACCAAAGCCTGCTTCATTGGCAATGGAGTTACAGTATAGGTGGTGTCATTTTCTGGAGCCTTCTTGTTTTTCGGTCTGATAGGATATATTTTCTTGCCTCCTTATATACACACGAACAGATTGAGACCATCTTAGGAAACTATCTTCATGCAGGCGAATATTCGTAATCCAGATCAAGTGTCACGAGGAAAGGGTTTATAGCGTGTATCTAGGTGTTTTCAAAGGATTAACAGGTTCTGGTCAATATGCATATGGAATTTTTACATGCCTGAGAGTTATTAAAGCAGAAAGTTAAACGGTTAAGAGAAAAAGATTTGACATGCTTGAGAGTTATTAAAGCAGAAAATTAAATGGCTAAGAGAAAAACAGCTACGTATTCGGTTCTGGTACCATTAAACAAAGATAATTATTTGTACCATTGAAACAAGATAATTATTTGAAACAATTGTTTATTGGCTCTTTTACTTCACACAGCTATACGCATTTCCTTCTTATAGGAAAGGCTAATGAACAATGCAATCCAGCTAATTCCCACAATTTGCATAGTTAACTAATCACAGAATACATACTCAAACTATCAAATTCCCAAAATTACAGGTATAGAATTTGGTCAAACCACAACTGAGTTTTAACATGTATTTAACTACTATCTAGTGTCTTTCCAGTTATTTGTTAGACAATGAACATTTAGCTCCTGCTAGACAGCAACTCACTCAAAAAGTTCTTAAATATTTACAAGTTCGAATTATCTAAACATATAGATAGTATTTCTTTGGAAGAACAGGAACAAAGATTTAGTTTGATATACCTGTACCTACATGGCATCAATAGAAAATTCATCACTTTTTATTTATAATTCCAAAACTGAATAGCTCGCATATAAGCTTGCCTTCAAGCTTTAGTTTCAAATGCAGCTTATTGTAGTAGCTTCTCATTCGAACACATTGTGCGGCTTTTCAATTATAATAGCCAAAAGGGAGGGGGAGAAGAAGAATGAAAGGAAACATGACATTCCTCCTAAAATATATTTGCAAGGTTTTTCCTCATTCACAGTTATCTATGTCAAACCTAAAGTTTAATTCCTTATGGAAAAGCATATCAAGAGATCATCAAAATATTAGTTTTGGTCCAATCTTAAAGCTAAATAGTTCCTGCAACTGAAGAAATTAAAAACTAATTGGAAGGAAAAGTGTTTTAACAAAAGAATGTGCAGCATCAAACAACTAAATACCTTTCACGTAGACCTCTGCTGTGAAATATTATACAAGAATAAACTAACTACATATAAAAATTACTTGTGATGATTCTATAAGAAACAAAGCACACATCAAATTTGGAGTATTTGATACATCTTTACACAAGTTACCTGGGATATCATTAGAGCCACATGGAAATTCTTCATTTGCCGCAAACGCAGTGCCTTAACAAATGTATCTTCAGTTTCTCCTGATACGAACATAATAAGTTGTTGAGAATCAAAATCAATCAAAATTGATTTGTTGAGGTAGTCAAAATCAACCAAATTTGAATTTTTAAGATGACAAAATATTTCATTCGATGTAAAATGATATGAGTGATTTCTTTCTATGTATGTATTTTTTCACATGTTTATTACACCTATATATATAGGTGATGTTACTATTGTGAAGATAATACATAAATGAAACTCTTATAGCCCTTTGGGAATTTTGTTCGTGGATGTAGGCCAAACCACATTTATTTCTTTGCTTTCTTTTTCTCTCTCTTCAAAATTCAACTTGGTATCAGAGCATGTTTGGATCAGGCAAATTCCTTCGTTTTTTTTTGTGCAGCATTCAGTGTTACAAGTTAATTTGGTTGCAGCCTTCATTGCTGCAAGATAATTTATTTGCAACCTTCAAGGCTGCATTGTTTAACGCAACAACTATCATTTTCTGATCTTTGACATGGATTAAGAATCTTAAAATGTGCCAACCATGATGTTATTTTATGCTATCACAGGAGTGCAACTCTCAATCATGCAATTTCCATTGTTCAAGTTGAACACTCCAACAAAAAAAATTCGTGATCAGCTTGCAGGGAAGTGCTAGGAATCAAAACCAATCAAAATTGATTTGTTGAGATAGTCAAAATCAATCAAAATTGATTGTTAAGATGGCAAAATATTCATTTGATGTAAATTGAAATGAGTGATATCTTTCTACATATGTATTTTTTTCACATGTCTATTACACCTATATATAGGTGATATTATAATTGTGAGTGCCACTCTTTATAGCCCTTTGGGCATTTTGTTCGTGGATGTAGGCCATTAATGGACAAACCACATTTATTTATTTGCTTTTTTTCTCTCTCTTCAAAATTCAACTCAAGTATTCTAAATCCAAGAATTAGGTGTACAAAAACAGATATGATCATATAACTGTTAATGTTAAGGAAACCTGCGAATGTTTCAAAATTTGGCGACAAAAAGCCCTTATTGTTGGGGTCTGGGGGTATGGGTTTTAAATGAAAAGACAAACATATCCCTGAAGCAGTAAGTATCACAGATGTGTAAGATCAAAACAAGCTCAACCTGAAATTCACTGTCAAAAGACATTTTACTGTGAAAGGGTTATAGCCTTCTCACCAAAACAACCTCATAGAAGATGGAGCAAGTGGTCAACTACACAATTTGTAAAATCTATTAAAACTCAGATAGACATGAGAACATCGATAGTCTGAATTCATATCTTCAAAAGACCCAAGTATTTTCATTATACAGAGTAAGTTGCAGTGGAAATGCATGAGACACAAACCCATGCAAAACAGTTCAAAATACTGTGTTTATTTCGTTCTGATTGTTTTCTCTTTAGAGCACCTCATAATTATTTCTCACCATCAACAAGGGTACGATCTTCACCAATTAGTTAAGGCTGAGGTGATGAGTCAACCTTGACAGCAAAAATAGAACTCGGTTGAGAGAAAGATAGGGAGAGGAAGAAAGAACACAGATTTTAGAGAGAGTGAAATTTTTATAATTCTTGTTGGAGAATTGCAGCTGCAAATTAGGATCAATACTAACAGTATGGGTGAATACAACCTATCCAAAAGGTGTGAGTTACAGCTGTGCCTCATTGAACTAATTTATGTAACTGACTCCACTGCACCATTTCTATTCAGGCCCCAAAGTGTACTTTAAGTAACTAATCTCGCATTTTAGGTGATTAAGTTTACTGGGGGACTTGAATTTGTCATGTGAAATAAAATTTGCAGGCATTTTCGTCCTAAAGAAATAATAACAAACAAAACTTTCAGCTTAAGTTAGAATCATGCTATTTCCCAACATAGCATACTTTCAGTGTCATTCATACACCCTCAACTGGAGTTGGTTGTAGTGGAAGAGCTTTGTGGGGATTTTCAAGTCTTCCACTCAAATCGAGATAAATGTAGAATATCCAGCCGATAAGCTACGTTTTCCACTCTCGTATGAATTTGGAAAGCAGACATTGTATGAGAGATATTTTGGGAGTCTCTGGTTGCAAATGAAATATGTGCTAAATCTCCCACTCCTAAATCTACACCAGATTTTTATCACTTCCTACCTTCTTCTAAGTTCTAACCCATTCGGGTGTTTCTTGTAGGCTGATGAATTTACACCAACCCCTCCATTCTCGTTACCTGATGAAAATATCATCTTGTGAGGGCCTTTTGTAGGAACTACACTTCTAGTACATAAAGATTTCCCTTGCTGTACCAACTAAAGTTTTTTCGTAATTCAATCAAATATAAAAACATTTATCAAATTTCTAGTTGGAAAACGCAAATAAATACAGATGAAATCAACTACCGACTTATTTGTTAGCTGAAAGACTTCATAATAACTTTAACTAAGTTGAAGCCGAATTCCACATACACGTTCAAGAAGGCAATCGCAGAACTTCAGGTATACCATAAGATTATTGACGAGGAAAGATATCATGAACAGAATAACAACTGATTTGTGGGAAACTAGATCAGTACCGCTACAACACCACAAGTAAAATATCTTAGCAAAAGGGTAATAATTTGGAGTTCAATTCTTCCCTCCTATATTTGAAGATTGAAAGAATCAGGATTCAGTTTGTGAAATTGCATTCCATGAGTTCCACAGAAATTTTGAAATGTCATTTAATTTCTATCTTATTAGGATGTGTTCCTAAAGTAAGAAAATAACAAATGTCATGATGATATGATGTTGGAAATAAAGAAATTCTCAATTGGTATCAGATTGCTTAAACAATTAGCTTGAAAGTGCAACATTAAAACATCACATAGTAAGTGCAAAGATCATTTATGTGCACTAGATACCACGGAAATGTGATGGTGAAAAAATTTCTAGTCAGAATTAGTGCAAAATAAGGAAATTCAGATATTGAACCCAGACCTACCTTCAAAACCACAGTTCCAGCTAAAATTGTCATTGCTTCCATCATTTCCACCTTCGCCATTGGCATCATTGTGCTAATGTTTCAGCAGAGGAGACAGTAAATACAGTGTTGATACTGAAATCGACAAATTTGATCTGGAAACCACAATGGCATGTGATACCTTAAAATTATACGAGACAAGGTCATATAGCGTAAATCCATCATGAGCAATTACAAAATTGATACCATGATATGGCTTGCGTTTATTGACCTAGAGAGAAAGAGAACCTTAAAGTTATTTGATTGTACAATCACAGAATATTTCAATGAATAAAGTCATTTCACGATTCAAGCAACCTATAAAACATACATCCTGAACTGATCAGAACTCATATTATCATTTAGCTAAAAGAAACTAGTTACGCAATGAGAAGAAAAAAAAAAGACTGGTCACTGATAGTTGTGGTATATGGAACCAACAAAACCCAAATATGTGCCACTATATATGTTAGGCAAAAAAGTCAGAGAAAGAATGCAACTTAGTTAGCAAAGTGAAAAAACCTATAGTTCTGCAAGTATTTGTTCTCCATTGTGAAAAGACATGTATGGCATAATTAATAAATGGGACAAAAACAATTTCCATCCGAACTATGGTGTGTTTTACACTTTACCATCTAAACTTTTTTTTCCTTTCCCCAACCCATGTAAATTTCCATCATCATCATCAACTGCACCTTATCCCACTATGTGGGAGTGGTGGTGTGAAGTTTATAGTGTCAATTAATTGTCTAAAATTAGTTAACACTACAAATTCACACAAAAAGCAAAGTGGCAAAGTTTTATGCTGGATGTTCTTCTCGACGCAACCTTCATACGAAGGAGAAATGAGATGAAATTCCAAAATCATCAGCATCATAGTTTTTCCACTTGCATGGAAAATACGATGAGACGGCGATGAGTTGAGATAATTGCTCTAGTAATATTCCATTACATGATTGATATTGTAAAATCAACATGTAGGTCATGGAACATGACCATAACCCATGTAAATTTCCATCTGTATTTTTTTTTTTTGTGATAAGAAACAAGAAATCTTATTGAAGGCAATCAGTACAAGATGTAAAGGGTCGTGAGGTCCCAATACAAGCAAAATCTATAACGCACACCTCAATCTCTAACAATATCAGAAACAGACGGACTCTTAGACTCCTTATCACTTGAGACCCACCAAGCTACTCTAAACTTAACTCCGTACCACACCTCCTCTAAAGGTTACTCTCTATCTTCAAAGATTCTTCTGTTTCTTTTTAATCATAAAGACCAAAACATCACATGAACTATTACATTCCAAAACATTACCCCCTCGTATTAATAATAATAATACCTTTCTATATTTATCTCCAAAGGAAATTTGTATAAATCCAAGTGGTATGAAAATTACTATTTATTATTATTTTTTACATGGTAATAGAAGTAGTGCTTGGAATTTTCTGCAAAAATAGCATTTCCTGGCCTTTATAGTCATTTCGTATTAATGACCTTCATCGTCATTTGTTGCTGGTCTAGTTAGTCCTTAATCATTATGTCAATATTGTTGAAAAACATCACATTACAATTTTAAGAAACACCGATATGCAGGTGACTCATTCAACTAGAGAACAGATTCAAGCAGCCTAGTCGCTGAAATGGGAAACTTATTGAAGTGGTCATAGCTGGTTCGAGTTTGCTCAAATGAAAGGGAAACTCAACCATCTTTAGGGTCAGGTCCTAAACAGGGATATCCTAAATTTGAAGGATGGTGTGAGGAAAATTCTGTGATTATGTCATGGTTGGTTGGATCCAGACGCTAGAGGTTAGTGACATGTTTCTTCCTACAACCATGGATATTAGGGATTCCGTCAGCAAACCTCCAGAGTCAGTGATACTGCTTGTGTGTAGAACCTCAAGGTGAAAAACCATGTAAGCAATTTGACGAGAAAGAAAAGACAGATACATAATGTAGTTCAGCCATTTGATGAGTGCTAATTGAAAGGTAGTGAAACTGAAACTGTAGCATACAGATGTACCAAAACTGTAATGATCCCTTCTCTCCGCATTATTTTTCCTAGTTACAAAATTTTGAGTAGAATGATTGATAAAGCTGAAGCAATGGGAGTGGTTGAGGGCTTTCCTGTAGGTACTAATGAGGAAAGAAAAAGTCAACAACTTCTTTTTCCTTTTTAATGTAGACAAGTCAAATTTTGTACATTAAATCGGTTTCCCATGATCTTTCAATGACATCATGCAAAAGTAAATTGTCAGAAAGTCAAACTTATACCAGATGGAGATATTCCAGAACCGACAAGTGTTGGCTGCTCATTTATAGCAATACGTAACT